>APFE031627040.1:0-14863 GCA_000404065.3 Pinus taeda | reverse complement strand
AAGTGAGGGGGCTCATCAAATAAATGTGCAACTTCATTTCTAATAAAAAATAAATTATCTACTCTATCAAAAAGAATCTGCCCTGTTACTGGGCCTGCTTCTGAGGATGTACTAGGTGCCTCTGCAATCTGTGTTGCTGCAAAATTGCTTACTCTCTTGACATATTTCTCATGGGAGAGTAATTTTCCTTAAGGATCCAATAGGCTAGGGAGCTCCCTGTCCTGCAAAGGCATAAACCTGTTCGGAAATTTATTGATATCAGCTTGCATATCCTGGATTCTTCTTTCAAGGGTCTCTGTCCTGTTTCCAATCTCCATTCTTACCAACTGGGAACTTGTTCTGTAGTTCAACACTTCTATCATCTTAGGCGAAATCTCAGGCATGTTGCCTAGAGATACCCTTGCCCTCTGCATTTTTTTTCGTGCTATTCCAATGAGTGCCACTTGCTCATATATAGCCTCAATATATTGCCATTGGTTTGTTATTGACTGGCCAATGGTGGTCCAGATGACCCTTTTAAGCTCTGTTGTGACTTTATCCAAGGTGAGCTCTTTTTCTAGCTCAGAAATCCTCTTCTTGAGGGCCTTTACCTCCCTTTCCCTTTCAGCCACATTTTGCTCTGATTTGTCATATTTTTCATTTATTTTGGCCAGGCTGTCCTGGGCTTGGCTCAGCTCAGACATCTGGGACTCTAGTACCTGTATCTCTTTCCTCAGCTTCTGCATGTCCAAGCTTTCAGCCTGCTCTGTTGTTGGTGCTGAGGTGGTTGGTGCTGAGGTAGTTGGAGCTTCTTGCTGCACTTGTTGGCTGAGAGGGGCAGTGTCTTGAGGGGTTTCCTCAAGGTTTATTGTTTCTGGAGGTGGCTGTGAGGTTTGCCCTGCCTCCTTCTGCTGCAATGCTGCTTCCAATGTGGCTTCTGATTCCTCCAGCTTTTCTTGTGTTTGGATGAGCTCCTTGTATAATGTCATTAGTAAGTAAGCTGCATCCTTTTCTTGCCTCTCCTGGGCAACCTCATCCGTTTGTGGGTGGAGAGTTGGTGGGATTTTCAATTTCTTCTTTATTGCTGCCATATCAGCATCCCTCAGCTTGAGGACTTGTTGCACAGCCTTAACATCATTGGGGTCATGCACAAACTCTATTATTATTTCCTCTAAGGCTTTGATCCTGTTATCCTTAGCTTGAGACGAAGCCTTTTCCAACTCAAGTTGTGCTGCAGTATTGTTCAGGGTATTTTGCAGCCTGTAGTTGACCAAGGTCTTATCGGCCAAGGTGGCATAGACCATCTCACCCGTCTGTTTGTGGAGCTCAATCTGATCCATTGGGTGGATGTCTTTTGCCAGGACCTCCAGATTGGTCCTGATATAGTCTGCAGCTGTTTGTGGTTGCTGCACTGTTGGAGTGAAGTGGCTCATTGTCATCTTTCCCTCCTGCACATCAAATGCGGACATGAGCCTTTGTTGGTTTGAGGGAGCCATGTTCAGCAGGTGATTGTAGAGCTGAATCTTCAGTGGTTCACTCCCTCTCTTTGCATCTTTGAATTGTTGTTTGATGCTTGTTCCTGCTCCCTTCTTCTGAGCTGAGGAGCTCACTTCTCCCAATGTTGCCCTGTCTTGCTCCTGTTGCAAGGAGCTGGCAGAAGCCTCCATGCTTGGCATTTCCTCTTCTGAGAAGGGATTTAACCTTTGTCTCTTCTCTGGTGATTCAGTGAGGGGAGTCTCCCTTTCTCTTTTTATGCGAACGTCCTCCCTTTGAGGGGTTTGGAGGACGGAGGAGTCAACCTTAGAATCCTGCCTTGGAGGTGCCATTGGTGTTGTCTATTCTTTGGTGGCCATTTGGGCCTCTCCTGTTTGCTTTTCCTGACCCTGTTGGTCTCCTTGCTGCTGTTCCTGCTGGGGCTGCTGTTGTTGACCCTGTTGGCCCTGTTGGCCCTGTGGTTCTTCCATGACCTTTTCCTTGCCTTTGCTCTGCCCTTGGTCTGTGGTTTGCACTGCCTCTTGCTGTGTCGCAGAAGATGAAGCAGCTGCTCCTGCTTGAGGCTTTGGGAGAGTAAGTACGTGAGAAGGAGATTCTAAGTCAGCCATTTTTAACAAATGCCTTCTAGCTCTTTCAACTAGTTCTTCTTGGGTAACTGGCTCTTCCAGTGTGTTTCTTCTCCACTTTGGTTGGTTGGCATGTCTTTGGATGTGGAGCAAGCTCACATGCTCATAGCCAGAGAGTTTGCATTTCTGCCTTTTCAAGGATATGAAGTTGTTAGGGTCATAGGGCTTCCAAAGGAAGCTTTGTTTTAGGCCAAGGCCTTCTAGCATCCTGTCTGCCTCTTTCCATCCCTCTCTTTTATTTAGGACAAAGTGGCCAAGTTGGTTCCTTACTTTGAGCTGTGCCTTTTTGCCCCTTCCTGCAAAGTGCACCATATTGGCATTGCCAAATTGCCTGAAATATTCTAAGGCAAACAGTCTCATAGGCACATACCTGGGCAATTTGTATGGGCGCAACTCACACCCATATATTCTGATCACAGCGAAGTGTTGGTAAAAGTACCAATCCCCTATGCTGTAGGCACTGGATAGCTGCAGAATCCTCTGCATCTCATCAGACAGTCTTGGAGGGGGTGAGGTTAAAAAGAGAGACATAGCTGGATGGATGAATAGGTCTATGAACTCAGAATATGTGTATGGAGAGTATGTGAGGATATGGAAGACTGAGGTCCAGTATACCACTGACCTTAGGTTGCCTGCTGCATCAGTTCTCTTGATCTCAAAGGAGAACTTCTCATGTTGGTGGTACAGGATGAGATGATAAATGTATGAGGTGTATCTAAACACCTTCTCTCTGGACAAGTGTAGAAATTGCTCATGTATCTTGTCTAAGATGTATGTAGCATAATCATAACAAATGGGGGTCTTGCCGGGGGAAAACATTGTCATCATCACTAATACAGTTTCCTCAATAAAATCTAGTGATTTGTACCCCAAAACTGAGCTTATCATGTATGCCAGGTCCAGACCCAATTGATTTAGGTAGCCATCAAAAATGGGAGGGTGTAGCACTGTGTCAGAGTTTTTGATAAATAACTGATTCAGCTTTAGGATCTGTGCTTCTATCAGTATCTTGGCTCCTTGGTTGATCAGGTCCAGCAGGGACAAGGGAACCAACTTCTTCTGGGTTTTGAACTGGAGCATTTCCTTGATGGCCTCAGGGGTTGTGTAAAACACTGCTGCTCCTTCAGGGTTAAGCACAACCCTCTGCATGGGGTCATAGCAGAGAGCACATAAGTGAATCAGGTCAGGGAACTGGTTGACCTGAGGTAGCTTGAAGATTGGAAGGGAGGACTCCCAAATGCCTAGAATATCTATTCCATCTTTATGCTTGGCTCTGAGCTCATTTAACAGATCAATGTGGAACTTGCAGTTGGATGGGCTGACCTCTGAGATTTGTTAATCTAGGTCTGCCAAATCCTGCCACTCTAGCTCTCTCTGGGGGGCATTCAGGGGAGTAACATTGAGGGCTACTGATGCCTTGGGAGTGTCCATGTCTGTTTGAATGCTTTTTGACAAATGATGAGCGTGCTATCTGAGAAAGTGGGATTTAGAGGAATGCAGGGTAGCAGGGTAGATTTGCAGCAGAATAGAATACTGCTCAGCTCTCTAAGAAGGCTTTTTACAGTGTTTAGCAAACCTCTTTTGATAATTAGGAGCAGGTTATGCGCCGTGGTTCACGACTGCGCGAACGGAGAAGGGTTTTTACTAAAAATTTAGTGCGAAATGGCTCTGCCAGTGAAATTTGACCGTTAATTCTTCAAGGGGGAGCTGGGTATGCTTGCTTTTATGGTAAATTCTTAAGCCTCCACCGTGTTCGGGTGTTTTTTACAATTTACAGAGAATAAACCAGGTTGCAGGGAGGTTCACGAGAAAATACCTGTTTAACAACTTGCTCAGGACGGAACAGCAGTTGGGTGCGCGCTCTGAACCTCTATGGATGGTCTGGAGTTGGTTGGCGAATTGTTTGTCGTAATGCGCATGCAGAGAGAGCAGAGGTGTTTTTTACAAAAAGTGATAAAAAACACGTAAAATCGTCAAAATATGGATTTTTTGGCTTATTGGCGCGCTTTTTAAATGACATCATCATGATGTCAGCAAGTGGGTCCGGGTCGGATGACGTCAGCAGGATGTCATCAGGTGATGTGGCGGCCTAAGACCGGTCCACGGGGGCGGTGAGGTGGCAGCCAGGTGGACGAATGGAGGACAGGGTGCGCGATCGTGGCGCTGACATAGGCGATAACAGGCTGGTGACGTAGGCGGACAGGTGTCGTCATATCGGGCCCCCTCCTATACGGCAGGGAATCTGTCAGAGGGGGCTCCGACGGAGTTTGGGAGCGACTCGTGGCCCCGCGTGACATCATCGTCTGACAGATATCAGACGATATCTGTCGTACATCAGGGCCCCTCCGAAATCCACGACGACCATTGGATTTGAGGCGCACGATCTGACGGCTATCGGGAAGGGAAAATGCATGGAAGATAAAGTCAATGGCAGTTAACTGTCGGACGTCGGGCCCCTCCGAAACCCACGACAACCGTCGATCAGGAAAGGCTTGATCGGACGGATATCGGGCCAGCAAACTGCACGGTGGATAACGTCAACGGGCGGCTTAAAATAATAATATGTATCGGAAACTACGCCCGTCGGGACCCTTTGGGTTATCAAATGATTTTCAATGGTTTTTTCAAAGTTATTTTGTAAAAATTAAATATGCCCGACGATATTAGGAAAAGCGAAAAACAAAGGTTTTTCATGAAATTTTTTTTTTCCATAAGGCATATGAAGGGAAAAACTTAGGATTGGCGGGTTTGATGGATTTTTATGAAAAAGGCGCATACTGGCTCCCGACCTTAGGATAAGGCGGGGAAGGTAGATTTCATCAAATTCTTTGCCTTTTAGTGGTATGAGGGTGCACAAAGGGTTTTCTTCAAGGGTTTTCTAGGCAAAAATGGAGAGTTGGCTAAGTAGATAGGTTCTGATGGAGAAAAGGGGTTAGACTTGGGTTCTTGAGCTTAACCACATGTTAATCCAATGCCCTAGTAGTGAAACTTATGGCTATAATGCCAAGGAGGGGATATTTATACATTGTTTAGGGTTTATACACCATGGTGTTATAATAGTAGGGGAAGTGAAGCATAGGGAGCTAGATAATAGAGTTAGAGGTTAATATGGGGAAAATGTGAATGAGGAACAATACTACTAAGTTTTCTTGAGAACAACTTAGTGTAAAGAGTAGATCAAAATGAAAAGAACTTTACACAAGAAATGTGGCTTTTAAAGGCCATAAGAACCAACATAAAGTTTTGAGTTTTTCTTATGTACACAGCTTGTGAAGGGATGTTAGTAATGAGTGGTATACAAAAGGGAAAAGGGAAGTTAGACATGCTCCATTGTGTTGTTTTTCCTGCACTTGGTTAGCAAAGTTGATCTTGGAAGGAGCACCACTTCTGCAACCCCATCTACCTACCCAACTATTTTGCCTAGCATTTTTTATTTCTTCTTGCAGGGTGCACTTGGACTTGCAAACCCCTTGTGTGCCTTTTCTTTTCCATTGGCTTTTTTACTTTCATTTCCTATCTAGCACTACCCTTACTTCTTCCAAGGCCCCAGATTAAGCAGTTGGGAACCTTAGTTTCTCTGCCTAACTACTGATCTGCCAAGATTAAACAGTTTGGAGAGATTTCTTTCTCTATTCTACAACATAAATTGAAAACATGGTATGATCCAGATTAGACTGTTGGGTCATCCATCAGCACTTTAATGGGCATAAAGGCATGTACACACCTTGTCTTTTCTCGCAAATATGGAACCTTTGTAGCAGCAAAGTAGAGCATATTTGGCACTTGAATTTGCCAATCATTAAATATGAAACCTATTGGTATAGGTATCCAATAGTAGCTCCACATGGGGATGGTTTTTCTTCTTGAAAGACCAAGAACAGCAGGTCAGTATGCCCTGGCCCTTTGGCTACTGCTTTTCAAACTTTGGTGCTTTTCACCCTTGATTCCTCAAAATGTAGACTGAGCTATTGAAAATACATGATGCAGTCCAGCCCCTTCTTGTATCTGCAATGTTTCTTGAAATGAACTTATTCACATGTTTTAGAGATAACAATATATACAACAAACTCAGGATATATATACAGCAAATTATGTACAAGAGAAGGCATGCTGTATTTATGGAAGGTAGTCAAAATAGTGCTTTAGCATCCTGCCATTGACAGGACCTTCATCCAAGTCAGTTTTATCAAGATTTTCAAGAAAGTAGGTATTATTTCCTTGCACTGCTTGGATGAGAAATGGTCCTCTCCAAAGGGAATCAAACTTTCCATGCTTTCCTTTGTTCTCTCTCCTTGAATCCCATTTGAGAACTTTGTCACCTATGTTAAAATCCTCAACCTTGGTCCTTCTATCAAAGGCCTTTTTGAGGTTTTCATGTAAGATTTGGACTCTGTTATAAACTTGGTCCCTGGTTTGCTGTAAGCATATAACCTGATTCACCCTCCTTTGCATATCATTGGGCTCAGCTTGACTTTCTTGGAGTAGCTTCATAACAGGGATCCCTAGTGATGAGGGGAACTTGGCTTCTAATCCATAGACTAACTCATATTGGCTGACCCCAATTGATCTTTTGGTTGTTAATCTATCTGCCCATAAGGCATTGATAAGTTTCTTATGCCAATTTTTCTTGTTCTCCTCCAACACCTTCTTGATCATATTTACCAAGCTTTTGTTTGATGATTCTGCCAGGCCATTTCCTTGGGGATAATATGCAATAGAATGGACCAAAGTAATGTGGAATTTGTGGCAGAAGCTGACCATCTTTTTAGATATGAAAGAAGCAGCATTGTCTGTTATTATTTTATCAGGGCATCCAAATCTAGCAAGGATATTAGTCTCAAGAAACTGTATGATGGTGGAATCATTTGCTTGTCTACATGGGATTGCTTCAATCCACTTTGTGAAGTAGTCTGTTGCTGTCAGAATCCATCTATGCTGGCCTGAGGATGAGGGATTGAATTTTCCAATGAAATCCAGACCCCATTGTTGAAATGGTCTCTCTGTTGCAATAGGCCTTAGGGGTAGTGGCAGCAATTGTCTCTTTCCTTCAAATACTTGACATTTGTGACATGCAGTGGTGAATTTCTTGACATCAAAGAAAATAATGGGCCAATAGTATCCAGCTCTAAGTATTTTGTCCATAGTGGACTTCTAGTATAGATGCCCACCACAATCACCTGCATGAAACTCTTCCATGATTTTGTTAGCTTCATTTTCAATCAGACAATTTAGCAAGATGCCCTCGAGGTTTTTCCAAAACAGATTTTCTTCTATGACACATAATTTTAAAGCCTTCATTTTCAAGAACCTACATTTAGTTCTGGACAGCCCTGGGGGAGCACACAGGTTTTGTAACACATAGCAGATATCAGAATACCAGGGGGATTGCTCAAAGGCTACATTGATCTTTGGAGTCGCCAGCTCCGGTTCACTGTCCAGTTGGTTGATGTCTAGGGCTTGGAAGTTTGTTTCAGACATTAATTTGGCTAGGTCCCGCCCTTTTATTAGTTTTGTAGGCTTTATTTCTATGTCAAATTCCAGGATGTTTGCAATCTGTTAACACCCAGGTTGTTCTCTTTGACTCCTAAGAGAATACGGCCGGGGTAACCACTAACCAATCTTTGGGCTACAGCCTCTAGCCCAGCTGCAGTCAGAGAGGGCTCTCTCTATTAGTTTAGCCACTGCTTTCAGTGAGGGTCTTAGGCTAGTTATGAGGTGAGTTTTTTGGTTGTTTTTGTATGTTTGGTTGGGAGGATGCTTCTGATTCCTTTAGAGTATATCAGCAGGCAAGATTAATCCATTGGGCAATGGGGTCTAGGACTGTTTTCTTTTGAGATCTTGATTTCGGTGAGGAGGAAAGCTACAGGGCCTGTGTGCATTTCATGAAACAAACTGTAAATAGTGAGTGTGAGGTGAATACAACTAGCAGTGAGCAATTAAGATTTCGTTACTTAGCTGTATGTTTGTGAAAAAGGCTTGTTGTCTAGGAGCAATGACTTGAATTCCTAAAACAACAACACATAGTGATGATATGGTATTAAAGGTAGCAGTTAAGAATTACACTTTAAAACACCTTATCAGAAGAAAACATATGAGACAGTTCAGATTGAGCTCAGGGTAGTCAATGACCAAGTCCTGATACTATCCTTTTTCTTCACTATCTAGAGTTCAAACGCATAGAAAACATGAGATACATATGAAATAACACGAAACACAGGTGAAATAAAGAGTCATGAGGAAAACTTATTTGAACCATGTAATGCAGAGGAATCTTGCTGCTTTAAACCACACACCACCAAGAGATCAATAGACAAACATCTTTGTAGAAATCCCACTGCCTTTGTATTAGACTATCTGAAAGTTTACAATATCAGAGATACAGAGAAGATATCAGGAGAATTTCTTACATCCGGAGTCCAACCCCTCTAAACAAACGCGAGGGTGAATATATAGAGTTTTAGATACAAAAATATCTCAGGAATGGAGTCATCTGAGAGGAAAAAATCTCTTACACTTGTACAGAGAAAGTCGATGAGTAGTTATTGCAAGTGTAAATGTTTCTTTTAAAGCTATTAACTCCTGATATGATAACCTTTTGACTTTTGAGTGCTGCGGAGTTAATTGGGCGGCTTTTCATAAATAAAGCATTGAAGTACTTTGTTGCTACTGATTTTTCTGTATCTTTCTTGACTCTGCCACCTGTACCTGCTGCTGTTGCTGCTGATGCCGAGTATCTGTGCTGAGTTGGCTCAGTGTCTTTATGCTCGTTGTGATAGCTTTGGCCACCTGTAGGTGCAATATAGACTGTATTGCTGCAATAAAGTTTTTTCTTCCTTAGCCTTGGTTCAAAAGTAGCTTTACCAAGTCCTGCCACGTATCTGGATGGGGAAGCTGGTGCTTCAAAATTGACCCTACTGTCTCATCAGCTTCTGTGTACTTATAAAAATCAGGAGGCTTATCAAATAAATGTGCTACCTCATTTTTAATAAAAAACAAATTATCTAATTTATTAAAAAGAGCCTGTCCTGTTAATGGGCCTGTTGTAGATGACCCAGAAGCCTCAGCAATCTGCATGGCTGGAAAAGTACTTAATATTTTAATGTACTTCTCATAAGAGAGAAGCTTTCCTGATTCCTCCAAGCTTGGAAGCCCTTTGTCCTGCAGGGCTGTGAACCTATTCTGGAACTTAGTTATATCTACTTGCATATCATGTACCCTTCTGTCCAGTGTTTGAATTAGGTTCTTCATCGTTGTGGTTCTCTTAATTATGGAAATAGTTTCAGTTCTGTTAGCAATTCCCATTTGGATCAGCTCAGAACTATTCCTATAATTCAAGATTTCTATCATCTTTGGGGCAAGGTCTGCCATATTGCCTAGGTCGTTTCTTGCTCTGTATAGCTCCTTCTTTGCCTTGCCAATGAGTCCTATTTGCTCATAAATATCATCAATGTACTCCCACTGGTTAGTGATTGCTTATCCAATGGCAGTCCATATCACCTGCTTGATTTCTGCTGTTACTTTGTCAAAACTGAGCTGCTTTTCCAGCTCTGCAATAGTCCTTTTCAGGGCTTTTACTTCCCTCTCTTTCTCAGCCACGTTCTGCTTAGACTTATCATATTTTTCCTCTATTTTTGCTAAGCTTTCCTTGGCTTTGTTTAGCTCTGTCATTTGAGCTTCCAGCACTTGAATTTCCTACCTTAACTTCTGCATATCTAGGCTCTCGGCCTGCTCTGTTGGTGGTGCAGTGGTGGCTGGCTCTGTTGTAGTTGCTTCTGTTGTAGCTGGAGCTTTTTCTGTTGGAGTTGTCTTTGTTGCCTGCTGTGGAGGGATATCCTCTTTAGGGGTTTCTTCTCGGTTTGTTTTCTCTGTGGGTGGTTGAGAAGATTGCCCTTGTTCACCCTTCTGTATAACTGCTTCTAGGGTGTTCTCTGTGTCCAGCAGCTTTTGCTGGGTGTCCACCAGTTCCTTATACAGAGTCATCAACAGTGCAGTGATATCCTTATCTCTTCTTTGTTGGGCCACTTCATCTGTTTGCGAGTGTATAGTTGGTGGGATCTTCATCCTCTTCTTGATTGCAGCTACATCTGCATCCCTTAGTTTAAGGACCTCCTGGATGGCCTTAACATCATTGGGATCATGCCCAAATTCTATGATAATGTCCTCCAGCGCCTTGATTCTATTGTCCTTGGCTTGAGAGGATGCCCTCTAAAACTCAAGTTGTGCTGCTGTGTTGTTCAAACTGTTCTGCAGCTTATAATTCACCAAGGTCTTGTCTGCCAGGGAGGCATAGACCATCTCACCCGTTTGCTTGTGAAGCTCAATCTGGTCCATAGGGGGGATATCTTTGGCAAGGACTTCTAAGTTTGTCCTTATGTAGTCTGCAGTTGATTGAGGTCGCTGCTCAGTGGGAGTAAAATGACTCAAAGTCAATTTGGCTTCTTGTACATCATAGGCAGCCATAAGCCTCTATTGATTTGATGGAGCCATGTTTAACAGATAATTGTATAGCTTGATTTTGAGTGGCTCACTCCTCCTCTTAGCATCCTTGAAGAAGTCCTTGATGCCTGCAGTTTTGCTTTTATATTGCCCTGAGGAACTGACCTCCCCAAGTGCTGTCCTGTCCTGCTCTTGATGCATTGAGCTAGCAGAGGCCTCAAAGCTTTGTATTTCCTCTTCTCCAAATGGATTTAGCCTCTGCCTTTTTTCTGAACCTTCTGTGAGAGGGGTCTCCCTATCCCTCTTCCTACTGATATCCTCCCTTAGAGGGGTTTGGAGGATTGTAGGGTCAACCCTAGAATCTTGTCTAGGAGGAGCCATGCTGGTTGTTTTCTCTTGGGTGGCTGCCTGGCCTTCTCCTTTTTGTTGTTCCTGATTCTGTTGATCATTTTGTTGCTGATTTTGTTGCTGTTGCTCCTGCTGGCCCTCTGCTTCTTCCATTACCTTGCCCTTTCCTTTGTCTTGCCCTTGCTTTGAAGCTTGTGCTGCCCCTTCTTGTGTTGCAAATAAGGAAGTTGGCGCTGTTGTATGAGGACTGGGTAGGGTAGGCACCTGTGAAGGACACTCCAAGTCAGCCATTTTCAATAAATGTCTTCTTGCCCTGTCATTTAGCTCTTCTTGGGTCAGGGGCTCTATCAAGGTGTTTTTCTGCCATTTTGGCTGGTTTGCATGTCTTGATATGAGGATCATGTTATGATGCTCATAACCGGCGAGTTTGTACTTTATTCTCCTCTTGGATATGAAACCATTGGGGTCATATGGTTTCAATTGGAAGCTCTAGGTTAGGCCTAGGCCTTCTAACATTCTTTCTGCCTCTTTCCATCCTTCTCTTCTGTTTAACACAATATGCCCAAGTTGGTTTTTGACCTTAAGTTGTGCCTTCTTGCCCCTTCCTGAAAAATGGACTAGATCTACATAGGCAAACTGTCTGAAATACTCTAGGGCAAAGAGCCTCATAGGCACATACCTGGGCAGCCTGAATGGTCTTAGCTCACAACCATATATTCGGATCACTGTGTGATGCTGGTAGAAATACCAGTCCCCTATGCTATAAGCAGTGGATAGTTGTAGTATCCTCTTCATATCATCAGTGAGTCTTGGAGGAGGCTCTGTTAGAAGCAGGGACATGGCTGGATGGATGAATATGTCTATAAACTCACAATATGTATAGGGTGAGTAGGCACTGTGATGGAAAATTGAGCTCCAATATACAACCGATCTCGGGTTTCCTGCAGCATCATGTCTCCTGATCTCAAAAGAGAATTTCTCATATTGGTGATAGAGGATAAGATGATAAATGTATGAGGTGTATCTAAACACCCTCTCTCTGGGTAAATGCAGAAACTGCTCATGTATTTTGTCTGAGATGAATGTGGCATAGTTGTAGCAGATAGGGGTTTTCCCAGGGACAAACATTAACATCATAACTAATACAGTTTCCTCTATAAACTCCATTGATCTATATCCCAGAATTGAGCTTACCATATGGGCCAGGTCTAGCCCAAGTTGATTTAAATATCCATCAAAGATAGGAGGATGCAATACTGTGTCTGATTTGCTAATAAACAGCTGATTAAACCTTAGGATCTCTGCCTCTGTGAGTGTCTTGGTCCCTTTGTTGATTAAGTCCAGCAGGGACAAAGGAACCATCTTCTTGTCAGTTCTGAACTGAACCATGTCTCTGATGGCTTGAGGGGTGGTATAGAACACAACTTCACCCTTAGGATTTACAACAGCTCTCTGAGATGGCTCATATTGACTGGCACAAAGATAGATTAGGTCAGGGAATTGCCTGACCAGAGGCATTTTAAAAGTTGGCAGGGCAGACTCCCAGATGCCTAAGATATCTGTTCCCTCTCTGTGTTTGGCCCTGAACTCATTTAACAATTGAAGGTGAGGGGTGCATCCTTGCCTGAAGTCTTCTGAGATCTGATAATCCAGGTCTGCTAAGTCCTGCCAGTGCAGCTCCCTCTGAGGAGCATTTAGAGGAGTGACATTGAGGATTTCAGGGGTTTCCATGCTTTATGCAAATAATAACTGAAATGCCGTTTGAAACAGTGAATTCTGATAGGAACCAAGGTCAACAGGGTTGGTTTACAATCAGGATGAGAATGCTGGCCCCTTAGGAAGGGTTTTTAGCGGCGAGGAGACCTCTTTTGTCAATTGTGGGAGTTTACTCAGGAGTTCACGATTGCGCGAACAGGGTAGGTTCTTTTAACTGGTTTTGCAGTGAGTTGGAGGTCTCCAACACTGTATTTTGATTTTAATTGGTCGAATAGGGAAAAACACAGTTGGTTTATCGGTGAATTTCACATATTACAGGCTTTCATGGCGGGGTTTACAGAAAATTCAAGAAAAACCAGTTAAAAGAGGACGAGGCCGAAATACCTGGTAAACAATGGTCTAGGCTGAAGAGTGCAGCTGGATTTTGCGCACGGGATGCTTCGGAACTGGTTGCAGGTTGGCTGGTGGCTCAGGCGTCGTAAATCCCATGCAGAGGACTAAACAGGAAATTTTCAAAAAATTATGAAAAATGGTGAAAATTGGCGAAAATATGGCTTTTGGCCTTTTTGGCGCGCTTCATGGATGACGTCAGCATGACGTCATCAAGGTGGCCCGGGTTGGGTGACGTCATCATGCTGTCATCGGGTGATGTGGCGGTCAGCGGTAGGTCCACGGGGGCGGTGAGGTGGCGGCCGGGTGGACGAATCAGGAGCAAGGCGGGATGAACTGGCGGTGATGTGCACGGCACCGGGGCGCAAACGTGGACAGGACAGGTGTCGCGATATCGGAAGGGGTCCTGTACGTCAGACGAACTGTCAGGCGTTGCTCCGATGCAATAGTACTGTGACGTGTGCCCCTGTGCTGATGCTGGCCTGACGTAAGCGTCTGACAGATATCGGAAGGTATCTGTCAGACACGTAAGGCCTTCCGATATTGATATCAGCCGTGGATCCGGAGGCGGGCGATCGGACGGTCGTCGCGCGCCCAACCTGCACGAACGCAAACAGCTCCTTTGGTTATCGTGCAGACATCGGGATTGCCCGAAATCAACCTCCGCCGTAGATCTGGACCTGGCGCGATCTGACAGTCCTCGGGTGGGCAACCTGCAAGGACAATACGGACCAGCGGGCAGGCAATAAACAATAATTTTCCTCTGCAGACGTGGACGGCGGGACCCTCCGGGCGATAAATATTCTTTTTGGTGAATTTTCAATGGTTTTTCTCGTTAAAGTATTGCTGCCCGCCAACATTAGAATATGAGCTATTCAAAGGTTTTTATAAAGTCTCGGGTGTTATTATTTCCGAAGGCGGAAAATTTGGAAAAAGGGGTTTTTAAACAGGTTTATGAAAAATGAAAAAGGTGAACGACCCCCGACCTTAGGATAAAGCGGGGAAGGGTGATTTTGTAAGGTTTTCCGCTCATTGGAATAATTTTATGGGTTTTTGAAGGTTTTTTAATGTTTTTTCAAGGTTTTCAAGGTTTTTCAGGGCAACATGGCACTTTGAGTAGGGAAACTGGTCTGAGATGGAGCAACAAGGTGAGTCATGGGTTCTTGACCTTGACCAGGTGTCAATTCAAGACCCAGGGATAGAATATTATGGCTATAGTGCCAGGGAGGGGATATTTATGCATTGTGGGGTTTATACACCATGGTGTTTATAATACTAGGGATAAAGGGGTATAGGGAGCTAAGTAGTAGAGTTAGTTGTTAATATGGAGGGAACATATGAGTGAGAGCTAGCTCAACCAAGTTTTCTTTGCAAATAACTTGAAATTAGGAGTAGTTCAAAATGAAAAGGTTTTTTGCACAAGAGATGTGGCTTCTCAAAGTCATAAGAATGTAAAACATTTGAATTTCTATGCTTTGTGCAACTTGGGGAAAGGGTGTTAGTAATGAGTGATTTACAAATGAGAAACAAGGGAGTTAGTCATGCTCCAGAGTGCTGCTCTTTCTGTAGATGTTTCAGCAACTTTGACTTTGAAAGAGACACCATTTCTGCAACCCCATCTACCTACCCAACTAGTTTTCCTAGCATTTTTTGTTCCTTCTTGGAGGGTGCACTTGGACTTGCAAACCCTTTGAATGCCTTTTCTTTTATTGGCTTTTCTCACATTCCCTATCTAATGCAACCCTTATTCCTTCCAAGGTCCCAAATTAGGCAGTTGGGAACCTTTGTTTCTCTACCTATCTACTGATCTGCCAAGATTAAACAGTTTGGACAGATATCATTCTCTATTCTACAACAAGGAAATTGAAAACATG
>APFE031627038.1:0-18551 GCA_000404065.3 Pinus taeda | reverse complement strand
AACAACTCAAAATACTTTTAAAATAATTTAAATTGCTTTAAGAACAATTTAAAGTGATTTTAAATTCTTTAAAAGTAACTTAAAATGTTTTAGAAAAAATTTAAATTGCTTTAAAAATAAGTTTAGTGCTTTAATAACAAATGAAAATGCTTTAAAACCCTTTTAAAATGCTTTAAAAACAATTTAAAATGTATTAAAAACAATTTAAAAAGCTTTAAAAATAGTTTACAATGCTCTAAAAACAAATTAAAATACTTTACAAATAATTTAAATTGTTTAAAGAACAATTTTGAACGATTTTAAAATGCTTTAAATGCAATTTAAATTCATTTAAAATGCTTTAAAAATAAGTTAAAGTGCTTTAGAAACAATTTAAAATGCGTCAAGAACAATTTAAAATAATTTTAAAAGGTTTTAAAAATGCTTTAGAAAACATCTTAAAATGTTCCCAAAAATGCTTTAAAATGCTTTGAAACCTTTTAAAATGTTTTAATAATAATTTTAAAATTTCCTTTAAAACAATTTAAAATGCTTTAAAATAAAAACAATTAGAAAATGCTTTTAAAATGATTTTAAAATCTTTTTAACATCTTAAAATGGGTTTCAAATAATTTAAAATATTTTAAAGACATTTTTAAATGCTTTGAAAATAGTTTTAAATACTTTAAAAACCATTTTAGATGCTTTAAAATGCTTTAAAAACAATTTTAAAAGCTTTAAGGTGCTTTACAATGTTTTTAAAATGCTTTAAAAACAATTTAAAATTCTTTAAAAAATATTTAAAATGGTTTTGAAATAATTTAAAATGATTTAAACATAGTTTAAAATAGTTCAAAATAATTTAAAATTTAAAACACTTTCAAATGCTTTAAAAACAATTTTAAAATTCTTTAACAACAATCTAAAATGCTTTAAAGTACTTTATAATGTTTTAAAATTCTCTCAAAACAATTTAAAATACTTTAAAAACAATCTAAAATGTTTTAAAAACGGTTCATAATGCTTTAAAAACAATTTACAAATAATTTAAATTGCTTTAAGAACAACCTGAATTGTTTTAAGAACAACCTAAATTGTTTTAAGAACAATTTTAAATGATTTAAAATGTTTTAAAAACAATTTAAAACTCTTCAAAAACAATTTAAAATGTTTTAAAAATAGTTTGCAATGCTTTAAAAACAATTTAAAATACTTTTAAAATATTTCAAATTACTTTACAAACAATTATAAATTTTTAAAAAACAATTTAAATGTTTTAAAAACAATTTAAAATGCTTTAAGAACAATTTAAAATGCTTTAAAAATAATTTAAAATGCTTTAAAAACAACTTTATATTTTTAAAAAAACAATTCAAAATGCTTTAGAAACAATTTAAAATGCTTTAATAACGATTTAAAATGCTTTAAAAACAATACTTAAAAAATAATTCAAATTGCTTTATGAACAATTTAAAATTATTTTAAAATTCTTTAAAAACAATTTAAAATGTTTTAGAAACATTTTAAAATGCTTTAAAAATAAGTTTTAGTGCTTTAAGAACAATTGAAAATGCTTTAAAACCCTTTTAAAACTTTTTAAAAATAATTTTAAATGCTTCAAGAACAATTTAAAATGCTTTAAAAACAATTATTAATGCTTTAAAAACAAATTAAAATAATTTAAATTGTTTTAAGAACAATTTTGAACGGTTTTCAAATGCTTTAAAAGCAATTTAAAATGATTTAAAATGCTTTAAAAATAAGTTAAAGTGCTTTAGAAATAACTTAAAATGCTTCAAGAACTATTTAAAATGCTTTAAAAACAATTTTAAATGATTTTGAAATGTTTTAAAAACAATTAAAAATGTTTTAAAATACTTAAAAATGCTTTAAAAACATCTTAAAATGTTTGAAAATGCTTTAAAAACCTTTTAAAATGTTTTAATAATATTTTAAAATTCTTTAAAAACAATTTAAAATGCTTTAAAAACAATTAGAAATGCTTTTAAAATCTTTTTAAAATGTCTTAAAATGGTTTCAAAATAATTTAAAATGCTTTAAAGACATTTTTAAATGCTTTGAAAATAGTATTAAATACTTTAAAAACCATTATAGACACTTTAAAATGAATTTAAAATGCTTTAAAAAGAATTTTAAAAGGTTTAACGTGCTTTAAAATGTTTTTAAAATGCTTTAAAAGCAATTTAAATTTTTTTAAAAACAATTTAAAATGCTTTAAAATGCTTTCAAAACAATTTAAAATACTTAAAAAACAATTTAAAATGTTTTAAATACGGTTCACAATGCTTTAGAAACAATTTACAAACAATTTAAATTGCTTTAAGAGCAATTTTAAATGATTTTTAAAATAATTTAAATGTTTTAAAAGCAATTTAAAATACTTTAAGAACAATTCAAAAGTCTTTAAAAACAATTTAAAATGCTTTAATAACGGTTTAAAATGCTTAAAAAATAGGTTACAATGCATTGACAACAACTTAAAATACTTCAAAAATAATTTAAATTGCTTTAAGAACAATTTAAGGTGATTTTAAATTCTTTAAAAGCAACTTAAAATGTTTTAGAAAAATTTTAAAATTCTTTAAAAATAAGTTTAGTGCTTTAATAACAAATGAAAGTTCTTTAAAACCCTTTTAAAATGCTTTAAAAACAATTTAAAATGTATTAAAAACAATTTTAAATGCTTTAAAAACAATTTAAAATAGTTTAAAAATAGTTTACAATGCTCTAAAAACAAATTAAAATACTTTACAAATAATTTAAATTGTTTAAAGAACAATTTTGAACGATTTTAAAATGCTTTAAATGCAATTTAAATTGATTTAAAATGCTTTAAAAATAAGTTGAAGTGCTTTAGAAACAATTTAAAATGCGTTAAGAACAATTTAAAATGCTTTAAAAACAATTAGAAATGCTTTAAAAATGGTTTTAAAATCTTTTTAAAACATCTTAAAATGGTTTGAAAATAATTTAAAATGTTTTAAAGACATTTTTAAATGCTTTGAAAATAGTTTTAAATACTTTAAAAACCATTTCAGACGCTTTAAAATGAATTTAAAATGCTTTAAAAACAATTTTAGAAGCTTTAAGGTGCTTTCAAATGTTTTTAAATTGCTTTAAAAACAATTTAAAATGGTTTTGAAACAATTTAAAATGATTTAAACATAGTTTAAAATAGTTCAAAATCATTTTAAAACATTTTAAAACGCTTCAAATGCATTAACAACAATCTAAAATGATTTAAAGTACTTTAAAATGTTTTAAAATGCTCTCAAAACAATTTAAAATACTTTAAAAACAATCTAAAATGTTTTAAAAACGGTTCATAATGCTATAAAAACAATTTACAAATAATTTAAATTGCTTTAAGAACAACCTAAATTGTTTTAGGGACAATTTTAAATGATTTAAAATGTTTTTAAAAACAATTTAAAACACTTCAAAAACAATTTAAAATGTTTTAAAAATAGTTTACAATGCTTTAAAAACAATTTAAAATACTTCTAAAATATTTCAAATTACTTTACGAACAATTATAAATTTTTTTTTTAAAAACAATTTAAATGTTTTAAAAACAATTTAAAATGCTTTAAGAGAAATTTAAAATGCTTTAAAAACAATTCAAAATGCTTTAGAAACAATTTAAAATGCTTTAATAACGATTTAAAATGCTTTAAAAACAATATAAAACAATTTAAAAATAATTCAAATTGCTTTATGAACAATTTTAAAATTCTTTAAAAACAATTTAAAATGTTTTAGAAACATTTTAAAATGCTTTAAAAATAAGTTTTACTGCTTTAAGAACAATTGAAAATTCTTTAAAACGTTTTAAAAACAATTTTAAATGCTTCAAGAACAATTTAAAATGCTTCAAAAACAATTAATAATGCTTTAAAAATAGTTTACAATGCTTTAAAAACAAATTAAAGTACTTCAAAAATAAGTTAAATTGCTTTAAGAACAATTTTGAACAGTTTTCAAATGTTGTAAAAGCAATTTAAGTTGATTTATAATGCTTTAAAAATAAGTTGAGGTGCTTTAAAAACAATTTTAAATGATTTTGAAATGTTTTAAAAACAATTAAAAATATTTTAAAATACTTAAAAATGCTTTGAAAACATCTTAAAATTTTATGCGGGAGCACTCAGCAACAAAGCAAGTAAACGTGGACTAGAGAATCAGAACAAAGGAAAGCTTGTTTTAAAGCAGAAACGCAGACTTAAAGTGGATTTAAAGCGGATAAGTTAAAGCAGATTTAAAGCGGATAAGATGGATACAGCCATGCACGCTTTTTGGAGAGCTTTCATTGTGGAGAAAAATCAGTAGAGGATCTGATCATCCTTCTTAATGCATCTTATATAAATGTAATGTGATGGGGTGTGAGAGATATATCTTATTTGTGAGTAAAATAGTGAGTGAGCAAGATGTAGTCGATTGTGAGCTGGGTTTTAAGGCTGAAATGCCTCAGCCTGGAATGTAATTTGTTCTGTGTATATATATATATATGAAAAGTGTTTTAGTATTGTGTACGCCTGTGTGTATTGTATAATTAAATTAAATCTTGTGTTCACGCTTGTTGATCTAAATAATTTAACTATTATATATGGCGATCCAAATATCATGTATCTGTTATATGTAAATGTTTGTTGAAGACAGCGTACAGCGCAGAGGAAGATTCTGATGATGATGGAGAGATGAATGCTCTACCAGCGAAGAAATCACGAAGGAAACAGGCTTACTTTGATTACGAGGATGAGCCTTTGCAGAATACCCATCAGACAACTTGTGCAGCTGTGGGAAGTACTCGCGACATGCTACAACTGCGTTGCATTTGGAAAACCTGGTTTGCTTGAAAACTCTTATCGATCCTACTGGTAGAAGGTTCGTTTACAGCGGAGCTTTCTGGGTTGAAAAATCACGAGCGCTGCTTCCATCGCTGATAATTATTTTGTCTCTGTGAAGGAATGTGTTAATGGAGGGATTTTGCAAATGGAAGATGGAAAACAGAGTCCATAAGAAGAGGTTGACGCATATGAACCAGAGTTTCCGCCGCTCTCAATCGTTAGAAGAAGGTCTGTTACAGTATGAATGTTTTTAAGTAAAAGAAAATATAGATCGGAGTTGGGATTAGCGGTGTCGTATTAAGTTAAAATCCATATATTGTTATTACTGTTTTAGAATTATATTGCATGTTTTCTATGATGATTAAAGTGATGCTAGATTCCAATGAAAATCCACGTTAATAACATTAAAAGTTTAAAACGCTTCCCACGGGGCTTAGTCGCCTAGGATCGAGATTTTAAAGAATTTGGGATTTTGGGCAACCCCCAAATTCTCATTTTCATTAGGTGGTATCAGAGCAGTAAAAGATTCTGCGGAAAGAGGTACGTTGTGTTAAATATGGAGAGTTTATGGTCTTGCTATTGTGTAGATGGCGGCAGCGGAAGGTGAGAAGATTTGCAGCAACCTAGAGAAGGATGCCAAAAGACCGAGTGCGGAGGGCTTGGTGAGGTATCGTGTAACAGACGAGGCTGTTACTGTAGAGGTTGGTTGCAGCTCACAGAGTTCTAGTGAAAGAATGCAGTGGATAAAATTGCTATTATGAAGACCAGAAGCATATGACCAGGAGGTCATAAATTTTTGTGCATCGGGAGTCTGATGCGGGAGCACTCAGCAACAAAGCAAGTAAACGTGGACTAGAGAATCAGAACAAAGGAAAGCCTGTTTTAATGCAGAAACGCAGACTTAAAGTGGATTTAAAGCGGATAAGTTAAAGCAGATTTAAAGCGGATAAGATGGATACAGCCATGCACAAGATGGATACAGCCATGCACGCTTTTTGGAGAGCTTTCATTGTGGAGAAAAATCAGTAGAGGATCTGATCATCCTTCTTAATGCATCTTATATAAATGTAATGTGATGGGGTGTGAGAGATATATCTTATTTGTGAGTAAAATAGTGAGTGAGAAAGATGTAGTCGATTGTGAGCTGGGTTTTAAGGCTGAAATGCCTTAGCCTGGAATGTAATTTGCTCTGTATATATATATATATATATATATATGAAAAATGTTCTAGTATTGTGTACGCCTGTGTGTATTGTATAATTAAGTTAAATCTTGTGTTCACGCTTGTTGATCTAAATAATTTAACTGTTATATATGGTGATCCAAATATCATGTATCTGTTATATGTAAATGTTTGTTGAAGACAGCGTGCAGCGCAGAGGAAGATTCTGATGATGATGGAGAGATGAATGCTCTACCAGCAAAGAAATCACGAAGGAAACAAGCTTACTCTGATTACGAGGATGAGCCTTTGCAGAATACCCATCAGACAACTTGTGCAGCTGTGGGAAGTACTCGCGACTCGCTACAACTCCGTTGCGTTTGGAAAACCTGGTTTGCTTGAAAACTCTTATCGATCCTACTGGTAGAAGGTTCGTTTATAGCGGAGCTTTCTAGGTTGAAAAATCACGAGCGCTGCTTCCATTGCTGATAATTATTTTGTCTCCGTGAAGGAATGTGTTAATGGAGGGATTTTGCAAATGGAAGATGGAAAACAGAGTCCAGAAGAAGAGGTTGACGCATATGAACCAGAGTTTCCACCGCTCTCAATCGTTAGAAGAAGGTCTGTTACAGTATGAATGTTTTAAGTAAAAGAAAATATAGATCGGAGTTGGGATTAGCGGTGCCGTATTAAGTTAAAATCCATATGTTGTTATTACTGTTTTAGAATTACATTGCATGTTTTCTATGATGATTAAAGTGATGCTAGATTCCAATGAAAATCCACGTTAATAACATTAAAAGTTTAAAACGCTTCCCACGGGGCTTAGTCGCCTAGGATCGAGATTTTAAAGAATTTGGGATTTTGGGCAACCCCCAAATTCTCATTTTCATCAGGTGGTATCAGAGCAGTAAAAGATTTTGCGGAAAGAGCTACAGTTGTATTAAATATGGAGAGATTATGGTCTTGCTATTGTGCAGATGGCGGCAGCGGAAGGTGAGAAGATTTGCAGCAACCTAGAGAAGGATGCCAAAAGACCGAGTGCGGAGGGCTTGGTGAGGTATCATGTAACAGAGGAGGCTGTTAGTGTAGAGGTTGGTTGCAGCTCACAGAGTTCTAGTGAAAGAATGCAGTGGATAAAATTGCTATTATGAAGACCAGAAGCATATGACCAGGAGGTCATAAATTTTTGTGCCTCGGGAGTCTGATACAGGAGCACTCAGCAACAAAGCAAGTAAACGTGGACTAGAGAATCAGAACAAAGGAAAGCCTGTTTTAAAGCAGAAACACAAACTTAAAGTGGGTTTAAAGTGGATAAGTTAAAGCAGATTTAAAGCGGATAAGATGGATACAGCCATGCACAAGATGGATACAGCCATGCACGCTTTTTGGAGAGCTTTCATTGTGGAGAAAAATCAGTAGAGGATCTGATCATCCTTCTTAATGCATCTTATATAAATGTAATGTGATGGGGTGTGAGAGATATATCTTATTTGTGAGTAAAATAGTGAGTGAGAAAGATGTAGTCGATTGTGAGCTGGGTTTTAAGGCTGAAATGCCTTAGCCTGGAATGTAATTTGTTCTGTATATATATATGAAAAATTATTTTGAGACCATTTTAAGATGTTTTAAAAAGATTTAAAAACCATTTTTAAAGAATTTCTAATTGTTTTTAAAGCATTTTAATTTTTTTTTAAAGAATTTTAAATTATTATTAAAACATTTTAAAAGGTTTTTAAAGCGTTTTAAAACATTTTTTTAGAACATTTCAAGATGTTTTTAAAGCATTTTAAAAACGTTTTAAAATTATTTTAAATTGTTCTTAACGCATTTTAAATTGTTTCTAAAGCACTTTAACTTATTTTTAAAGCATTTTAAATCAATTTAAATTGCTTTTAAAACATTTTAAAACCGTTCAAATTGCTCTTTAAATAATTTAAATTATTTGTAAAATATTTTAATCTCTTTTTAAAGCATTGTAAACTATTTTTAAAGCATTTTAAATTGTTTTTAAAGCATTTTAAATTGTTGTTAAAGCATTTAAAATTGTTTTTAATACATTTTAAATTGTTTTTAAAGCATTTTCAAAGGGTTTTAAAGCATTTTCAATTGTTATTAAACCACTAAACTTATTTTTAAAGCATTTTAAATTTTTTCTAAAACATTTTAAATTGTTTTTAAAGAATTTAAAATCACTTTAAATTGTTCTTAAAGCAATTTAAATTATTTTTAAAGTATTTTAAGTTGTTGTCAAGGCATTGTAACATATCTTTAAAGCATTTTAAACCCTTATTAAAGCATTTTAAATTGTTTTTAAAGCATTTTGAACTGTTCTTAAAGCATTTTACATTCTTTTTAAAACATTCTAAATTATTTTAAAATCATTTAAAATTGTTCTTAAAGTAATTTAAATTATTTGTAAATTGTTTCTAAAGCATTGTGAACCATATTTAAAACATTTTAAATGGTTTTTTAAGTATTTTAAATTTATTTGAAATCATTTTAAAGTACTTTAGAGCATTTTAAATTGTTGTTAAAGCATTTTAAAAGCATTTAAAATTGTTTTTAAATTATTTTGAACTATTTTAAACTGTGTTTAAAGCATTTTAAATTGTTTTTAAAGCATTTTAAAGTGTCTAGAATTGTTTTTAAAGTATTTAAGACTGTTTTCAAAGCATTTAAAAATGTCTTTAAAGAATTTTAAATTATTTTGAAACGATTTTAAGACATTTTAAAAAGATTTTAAAAGCATTTTTAATTGTTTTTAAAGCATTTTAAAACATTTTAAGATGTTTTTAAGGCATTTTTAAGTATTTAAAAAAAAATTACTTGTTTTTAAAACATTTCAAAATCATTTAAAATTGTTTTTAAAGCATTTTAAATTGTTCTTAAAGCATTTTAAATTGTTTCTAAAGCAACTTTAACTTATTTTTAAAGCATTTTAAATCAATTTAAATTGCTTTTAAAGCATTTGAAAATCGTTCAAAATTGTTCTTAAAGCAATTTAAATTATTTTTGAAGTATTTTAATTTGTTTTTAAAGCATTGTAAACTTTTTTTTCTTTTTTTTTGTAAAGTAGACTAATTCTATTATGGTACAAAAATAAAAAATGACAACGAGGCAAACCTCGGACTGCACCATCCTACAGAGATGGATTTTACATAAGTGTACCATGACTTTCCTGCAATTACAAAATTTAACAGAGAGGAGAAAAAGTACTAAAATCCAACTATATTCCGACATACAGATATCTAGCCTTGACTCATAACCCCAAACTGACACGATAGAGTAGACCTGAACCTTAGAAGCCGCCATTGACATAGTGTAAGACCGGAGGTTGTGCAGCTATAACTAGCACATCAACCATACATAGCAAAAGAGTATGGAAGAAGAAGTAGGGGCATATGATTACCCGACTGTACGACAAAAGACAATGCCAAACTCGAAGCCCGGTGACCCAGTGATGCTGTTCAGTCGTCCACAGAGGTTGATGGTATTTCTTCCACCACCCGGCAGGAGTATGGATCTGCCTCGCTTGAGTCGGTGTGCGGCGCGTCATCTTCTGCTGGAGCACTTGGGCCAGCCACTACATCCGCTGAAGCTTTTTCTGCATGGTGCTTCTCTTGTTCAGGAGCGGGAAGCTGAAGTGCAGGGCTAGTTCTCTGTGCATATGATGAGGGAGGCTGTTCCAGAAGCGGAGCTAGAGGCCAGATGTTTCAATCTTGATTGACACATAGTATGTGTCTGAGTCCAAGAGACAAGGAAAACTGAAGCGGGAAGAGGGGTGGAAGCTATGATGGCAGGACTGGGTTTGGGTTGTCCCTGGTCTTCTGCCTCTTCTGCGACGAGCGCTATTGGCATCGTCTGACAGTGAATTTGTGGAACGAGGGATAGAGGCTCGGCCTCTCGTCCCTCCCCAAGACCCACCTCATCGGCAGCTAGCACATAACCTCTCCTTCGGCATTGCAGAAAGGGATGGACGCGGAGGAGGCGGGAGCGACGCGGAAGGGCGAGGGAATGAGTCAATAGGGGGTTAGTAGAACTGGAAGACTGGGATGCTGCAGAGGGCCACAGAACACAGGGAATGGCAGCCAGAAGCCCCCGAGGGAGCTTGAGGGGACTAAGACAATTTGGAAGCAAAACCCAGCACTCAGACCAGGAAATGCTGGGAGAACCAGGAGATAAAACAAGCTGAGGCTTGAACGCAGGCCACCAGCACAGATGATTGGGCTCAGTGAGCGGACAGGGAAGAACAGGGGAAGGGGGAATTACATCGCGGCTTCTAACAGTAGAAACCTGCCACAACACAAATACACAGTAAACCCAAATGAGCCAAATGCAATGCTTTACCTTGCTACGAACGCCTGGAATATAAGGTTGAAACTGGCGGCTAGCCATGTGCGAGCTAGAGTCTGTAATGAATTTCCCGGTGAGCGGAAGAGCCGACTTGATGTGAGGAGGAGGTGACATAATGGCTCGAGTGCCTTGAAGGAAGGATCCCGAATGTTTATTAACTCGGCTGCTTAAATGCATGTGAGTCGTGGCGGGTTTGGGCTGCCACTTGCCCAGTGGGAAGCCCGCCCCCAAACCATTAATCCCGACTTTCACCCGCATGCGGGGAAAGCATTGTAAACTATTTGTAAATCATTATTAATTGTTTTTAAAGCATTTTAAATTGTTCTTGAAGCATTTAAAATTGTTTTTAAAACGTTTAAAAGGGCTTTAAAGCATTTTCAATTGTTCTTAAAGCACTTAAACTTATTTTTAAAGCACTTCAAAATGTTTCTAAAACATTTTAAATTGTTTTTAAAGAATTTTAAAATCATTTTAAATTGTTCATAAAGCAATTTGAATTATTTGTAAAGTATTTTAAATTGCTTTTAAAGCATTTTAAATCATTATTAAAGCATTTTAAATTGTTTTTAAAGCATTTTGAATTGTTTTTAAAAAAGAAAAAGTTGTTTTTAAAGCATTTAAAATTGTTCTTAAAGCATTTTAAATTGTTTTTAAAACATTTAAATTGTTTTTAAAAATTTTTAAAATAATTTATAATTGTTCTTAAAGTAATTTGAAATATTTTAAAAGTATTTTAAATTGTTTTTAAAGCATTGTAAACTATTTTTAAAACATTTTAAATTATTTTTGAAGCGTTTTAAATTGTTTTGAAAACATTTTAAATCATCTAAAATTGTTCTTAAAACAATTGGGGTTGTTCTTAAAGCAATTTAAATTATTTGTAAATTGTTTTTAGAGCACTTTGAACCATTTTTAAAACATTTTAGATTGTTTTTAAAGTATTTTGAATTGTTTTGAGAGCATTTTAAAACATTTTTAAGTGCTTTAAAGCATTTTAGATTGTTGTTAAAGCATTTTAAAATTGTTTTTAAAGCATTTGAAAGCATTTTAAATTGTTTTTAAATTATTTTGAACTATTTTAAACTATGTTTAAATCGTTTTAAATTGTTTTTAAAGCATTTTAAAAACATTTTAAAGCACGTTAAAGCTTTTAAAATTGTTTTTAAAGCATTTTAAAAACATTTTAAAGCACGTTAAAGCTTTTAAAATTGTTTTTAAAGCATTTTAAAGTGTCTAGAATGGTTTTTAAAGTATTTAAGACTATTTTCAAAGCATTTAAAAATGTCTTTAAAGCATTTCAAATTATTTTGAAACCATTTTAAGACATTTTAGAAAGATTTTAAAAGCATTTCTAATCGTTTTAAAAGCATTTTAAATTGTTTTTAAAGAATTTTAAATTACTATTAAAACATTTTAAAAGGTTTTTAAAGCATTTAAAAACATTTTAAGATGTTTTTAAGGCATTTTTAAGTATTTTAAAACATTTTTACTTGTTTTTAAAACATTTCAAAATCATTTAAAATCGTTTTTAAAGCATTTTAAATTGTTCTTGAAGCATTTTAAGTTGTTTCTAAAGCACTTTAACTTATTTTTAAAGCATTTTAAATCAATTTAAATTGCTTTTAAAGCATTTGAAAACCGTTCAAAATTGTTCTTAAAGCAATTTAAATTATTTTATTTTGTTCTTAAAGCATTGTAAACTATTTTTAAAGCATTATTAATTGTTTTTAAAGAATTTTAAATTGTTCTTGAAGCATTTAAATTTTTTTTTAAAACGGTTTAAAAGGGTTTTAAAGAATTTTCAATTGTTCTTAAAACACTAAAACCTATTTTTAAAGCATTTTAAATGTTTCTAAAACATTTTAAATTGTTTTTAAAGAATTTTAAAATGATTTTAAAATGTTCATAAAGCATTTTAATTTTTTTTTTAAACATTTAAATTGTTTTTAAAAAAATTTATAATTGTTCTTAAAGTAATTTGAAATATTTTAAAAGTACTTTAAATTGTTTACAATTTAAAGCATTGTAAACTATTTTTAAAACATTTTAAATTGTTTATGAAGCGTTTTAAATTGTTTTGAAAACATTTTAAATCATCTAAAATTGTTCTTAAAACAATTGAGGTTGTTCTTAAAGTAATTTAAATTATTTGTAAATTGTTTTTAGAGCACTGTGAACCGTTTTTAAAACATTTTAGATTGTTTTTAAAGTATTTTGAATTGTTTTGAGAGGATTTTAAAACATTTTAAAGTGCTTTAAAGCATTTTAGATTGTTGTTAGAGCATTTTAAAATTGTTTTTAAAGCATTTTAAATTGTTTTTAAATAATTTTAAATTATTATTAAAACATTTTAAAAGGTTTTTAAAGCATTTTAAATTGTTCTTAACGCATTTTAAATTGTTTCCAAAGCACTTTAACTTATTTTTAAAGCATTTTAAATCAATTTAAATTTCTTTTAAAGCATTTTAAATCAATTTAAATTTCTTTTAAAGCATTTTAAAACCGTTCAAAATTGTTCTTTAAACAATTTAAATTATTTGTAAAGCATTTTAATTTGTTTTTAAAGCATTCTAAACTATTTTTAAAGCATTTTAAATTGTTTTTAGAGCATTTTAAATTGTTGTTAAAGCATTTAAAATTGTTTTTAATACATTTTAAATTGTTTTTAAAGCATTTTAAAATTTTTCTAAAACATTTTAAATTGTTTTTAAAGAATTTAAAATCACTTTAAATTGTTCTTAAAGCAATTTAAATTATTTTTAAAGTATTTTAAGTTGTTGTCAAGGCATTGTAACATATTTTTAAAGCATTTTAAACCGTTATTAAAGCATTTTAAATTGTTTTTAAAGCATTTTGAACTGTTCTCAAAGCATTTTAAATTGTTTTTAAAACATTCTAAATTAATTTAAAATCATTTAAAATTGTTCTTAAAGCAATTTAAATTATTTGTAAATTGTTTCTAAAGCATTGTGAATCGTATTTAAAACATTTTAAATTGTTTTTTAAGTATTTTAAATCGTTTTGAAATCATTTTAAAGTACTTTAAAGCGTTTTAAATTGTTGTTAAAGCATTTTAAGTTGTCTCTAAAGCATTTAAACTTTTTTTTAAAAGCATTTTAAATCAATTTAAATTGCTTTTAAAGCATTTGAAAATCGTTCAAAATTGTTCTTAAAGCAATTTAAATTATTTTTGAAGTATTTTAATTTGTTTTTAAAGCATTGTAAACTATTTTTAAAGCATTATTAATTGTTTTTAAAGAATTTAAATTGTTCTTGAAGCATTTAAAATTGTTTTTAAAACGTTTTAAAAGGGTTTTAAAGAATTTTCAATTGTTCTTAAAGCACTAAAACTTATTTTTAAAGCATTTTAAATGTTTCTAAAACATTTTAAATTGTTTTTAAAGAATTTTAAAATGATTTTAAATTGTTCTTAAAGCATTTTAATTTTTTTTTAAAACATTTAAATTGTTTTAAAAAAAAATTAAAATAATTTATAATTGTTCTTAAAGTAATTTGAAATATTTTAAAAGTACTTTAAATTGTTTACAATTTAAAGCATTGTAAACTATTTTTAAAACATTTTAAATTGTTTTTGAAGCGTTTTAAATTGTTTTGAAATCATTTTAAATCATCTAAAATTGTTCTTAAAACAATTGAGGTTGTTCTTAAAGTAATTTAAATTATTTGTAAATTGTTTTTAGAGCACTGTGAACCGTTTTTAAAACATTTTAGATTGTTTTTAAAGTATTTTGAATTGTTTTGAGAGGATTTTAAAACATTTTAAAGTGCTTTAAAGCATTTTAGAATGTTGTTAAAGCATTTTAAAATTGTTTTTAAAGCATTTGAAAGCATTTTAAATTGTTTTTAAATTATTTTGAATTATTTTAAACTATGTTTAAATCATTTTAAATTGTTTCAAAACCCCAGATGCGGGTGTTAGACGGCGTTAAAAGGGTGGCGGTGGGCTGTCCACTGGGCAAGTGGCAGCCCAAACCGGCCACGAGTACCATGCATTTAAGATGCCGGCAGGTGAGAGCTTCGGGATCATTCCACCATCGCGCGAAGGTGTTTAAGGCATCTCCTCCTCGCATCAGACCAAATCCTCTGCAACCTTGGGTATTCATTGCGGAAGCTGGCTCGCACATGGCTCGCCGCTGGCATCGTCATTATAAACCTGGTCTTCGAGGCAAGGTATTGATCTGCATTTGGTTTTTCTGGTTTTACTGTGTGCCTGTAATGTGGCAGGTCTCCATTGCCGGCAGCTCAGAGGTTAACCCCCTGTCCACTGTTAATCCCTCTCCGCTCTCCGTGCTTCATTACCTGAGCCGAGAGGCTGCAACATTGCCGGAGCTCGTCGACTCTGCTAGCTCCCCAAGCAAATCCTGGCCTGCGTGCTAGGTGCTGCCTCTTCTGTTTCTCATCCCCTTCCAACTGCTTCTCGAGCCCCCGTTTGACATTCTCCGTGTTAAGTGGACCTCCTCAGCTCCCGGGCACTCCTGTTCTTTTGGGCCTCCGTCCGTTCATCTCCCCTCCCTCCCCTCATTGCGATGTCGCCGGAACGTTTACGCGCCAGTTGCAGACGCGCTGGGTCGAGAGGTGGGAGAAGCCGAACCTCTGTCCCTCGCTCCACAGACTCCCTATCCGATGACGCCAACAACGCCCGTCGTCGCAGAGGAAGCCGCCCTGGGTCTGCCCAGTCCAGGCCCTGTCAGCACAGTTTTCACCCCTCTTCCCGCTTTAGCTTCCCTGTTCTCCTGGACTCAGATACTTTTTATGTATCCTTCAAGATTGATAAGTGTGAACATGAAGCTCACGGTCCTTCTGCAGAAAACCAGCCTCCCTCTCCGCCAGCTCCGCCTCCGGACCAGCCTCCCCTGCTGCCAGCACTTCAACCTCCCGCTCCTGAACCAGAGACGCACAAAGCAGCAAAATCTTCAGTGGATGCAGGGGCAGGCCCAAGTGCACCAGCGGAGGATGATGCGCCCCACACCGACTCAAGCGAGCCAGACCCATACTCCTGCCGGGTGGTGGAAGAAATTCCTTCAACCTCTGTGGACGACTGATCATCATCACTGGGTTTCTAGTCTTCAAGGTTGGCTCTGTCTTTTGGGGGTCAATGGCTTCTTCCTCTCTCTTCTGATATGTAAAGCTGATGCACCAGAAATGGATGCACAGCCTCTGGTTTTTTTCTATGCTTCTACCTACTATGTCAATGGTGGTTTCTAAGTCTCGGGTTTATTATATAGTGTCGGTCAACGCCTTCGCGGCTAAACTATATCTCTGTACTCTGGATTATAGATGGATTTCTGCTCTATGTTCTTCTCTGTTAGGTTTTGTTATAGGCAAGCAAGTCATGGCACATATTGATGTAAATCCCATCACTGCAAAAGGATGCAGTCCGAGGTTCGCCTCTCTGTAATTTTGTTTTTTGTACTATAATAGAAATTAGACTACTTTACAAAAAAAAAAAAAGCACCTTAAGGCTTTTAAAATTGTTTTAAAGCATTTTAAATTCATTTTAAAGCGTCTGAAATGGTTTTTAAAGTATTTAAAACTATTTTCAAAGCATTTAAAAAATGTCTTTAAAACATTTTAAATTATTTTGAGACCATTTTAAGATGTTTTAAAAAGATTTTAAAACCATTTTTAAAGCATTTTAAATTGTTTTTAAATAATTTTAAATTATTATTAAAACATTTTAAAAGGTTTTTAAAGCATTTTAAATTGTTTCCAAAGTAGTTTAACTTATTTTTAAAGCATTTTAAATCAATTTAAATTTCTTTTAAACCATTTTAAAACTGTTCAAAATTGTTCTTTAAACAATTTAAATTATTTGTAAAGTATTTTAATTTGTTTTTAAAGCATTCTAAACTATTTTTAAAGCATTTTAAATTGTTTTTAAAGCATTTTAAATTGTTGTTAAAGCATTTAAAATTGTTTTTAATACATTTTAAATGGTTTTCAAAGAATTTTAAAATTTTTCTAAAACATTTTAAATTGTTTTTAAAGAATTTAAAATCACTTTAAATTGTTCTTAAAGCAATTTAAATTATTTTTAAAGTATTTTAAGTTGTTGTCAAGCCATTGTAACATATTTTTAAAGCATTTTAAACCGTTATTAAAGCATTTTAAATTGTTTTTAAAGCATTTTGAACTGTTCTTAAAGCATTTTAAATTGTTTTTAAAACATTCTAAATTATTTGTAAATTGTTTCTAAAGCATTGTGAACCGTATTTAAAACATTTTTAATTTTTTTTTTTTAAGTATTTTAAATTGTTTTGAAATCATTTTAAAGTACTTTAAAGTGTTTTAAATTGTTGTTAAAACATTTTAAAAGCATTTTAAGTTGTCTCTAAAGCATTTTAACCTTTTTTTTTAAAGCATTTTAAATCAATTTAAATTGTTTTTAAAGCATTTGAAAATCGTTCAAAATTGTTCTTAAAGCAATTTAAATTATTTTTGAAGTATTTTAATTTGTTTTTAAAGCATTGTAAACTATTTTTAAAGCATTATTAATTGTTTTTAAAGCATTTTAAATGGTTCTTGAAGCATTTAAAATTATTTTTAAAACGTTTTAAAAGGTCTTTAAAGCATTTTCAATTGTTCTTAAAGCACTTAAACTTATTTTTAAAGCACTTCAAAATGTTTCTAAAACATTTTAAATTGTTTTTAAAGAATTTTTAAATCATTTTAAATTGTTCATAAAGCAATTTGAATTATTTTAAAAGTATTTTAAATTGTTTTAAAAGCATTTTAAATCGTTATTAAAGCATTTTAAATTGTTTTTAAAGCATTTTAAATTGTTTTTTAAAAAATACAAAGTTGTTTTTAAAGCATATTAAATTGTTTTTTAAAATAATTTAAAATAATTTATAATTGTTCTTAAAGTAATTTGAAATATTTTAAAAGTATTTTAAATTGTTTTTAAAGCATTGTAAACTATTTTTAAAACATTTTAAATTGTTTTTGAAGCGTTTTAAATTGTTTTGAAAACATTTTAAATCATTCAAAAATGTTCTTAAAAAAGTTGAGGTTGTTCTTAAAGCAATTTAAATTATTCGTAAATTGTTTTTAGAGCACTGTGAACCGTTTTTAAAACATTTTAGATTGTTTTTAAAGTATTTTAAATTATTTTGAGAGCATTTTAAAACATTTTAAAGTGCTTTAAAGCATTTTAGATTGTTGTTAAAGCATTTTAAAATCATTTTTAAAGCATTTGAAATCTTTTAAATTGTTTTTAAATTATTTTAAACTATTTTAAACTAAGTTTAAATCATTTTAAATTGTTTCAAAACCATTTTAAATTGTTTTTAAAGAATTTTAGATTGTTTTTAAAGCATTTTAAAGCACCTTAAGGCTTTTAAAATTGTTTTAAAGCATTTTAAATTCATTTTAAAGCGTCTGAAATGGTTTTTAAAGTATTTAAAACTATTTTCAAAGCATTTAAAAATGTCTTTAAAACATTTTAAATTATTTTGAGACCATTTTAAGATGTTTTAAAAAGATTTAAAAACCATTTTTAAAGAATTTCTAATTGTTTTTAAAGCATTTTAATTTTTTTTTAAAGAATTTTAAATTATTATTAAAACATTTTAAAAGGTTTTTAAAGCGTTTTAAAACATTTTTTTAGAACATTTCAAGATGTTTTTTAAAGCATTTTAAAAACGTTTTAAAATTATTTTAAATTGTTCTTAACGCATTTTAAATTGTTTCTAAAGCACTTTAACTTATTTTTAAAGCATTTTAAATCAATTTAAATTGCTTTTAAAGCATTTTAAAACCTTTCAAAATTGTTCTTTAAACAATTTAAATTATTTGCAAAGTATTTTAATTTGTTTTTAAGCATTGTTAAACTGTTTTTAAAGCATTTTAAATTGTTTTTAAAGCATTTTAAATTGTTGTTAAAGCATTTAAAATTGTTATTAATACATTTTAAATCATTTTAAATTGTTTTAAAAGCATTTTAAAAAGGTTTTAAAGCATTTTCAATTTCTATTAAAGCACTAAACTTATTTTTAAAGCATTTTAAATTTTTTCTAAAACATTTTAAATTGTTTTTAAAGAATTTGAAATCATTTGAAATTGTTCTTAAAGCAATTTAAATTATTTTAAAAGTATTTTAAGTTGTTGCCAATGCATTGTAATCTATTTTTAAAGCATTTTAAACAATTATTAAAGCATTTTAA
>APFE031627036.1:56066-79020 GCA_000404065.3 Pinus taeda | reverse complement strand
GAAAGGTATGGGCGAAAAGAGGAATGTCCAAGCATGGACAAGCACCTATCCCGCAACGGAAACATCCCTCCTATATGCACGGTCAACGCCTGGTCAACTATGGCATGTTGGCACAAAGGCAGCAACAACACACAGTTACAGTCAATTCGATTTTTAGTTGTTTCCTAGTTTTTATGAGCGTAAGTTAGGATAGGAACATCTTTGCGTTTTTGTAAAAGCAGCAACAGCCGCCCATGGATAAACATCCATTTTTCAAAGGATGTGAATGTATGTAATTAAAAGGCCGAACCTGGTTATATGTTAGTTTACCTTTTGATACTTCGGACCTTACGTTTTATATATACATTTCTTGTCGCCTCAGAACAGAGCTTTTGATTTAATATAAGATTGCATTATAATCTCCGTGCGTTGTTTGATACTGTGATCGTGGAGTAACAATCTCGGTGTGCCAAGAACGAGGACGGGCCCTGCGTGCATGGTATATCGATATTTTAATTACGTTTACATTGCATTTACATTGTTACTTTAATTACATTTTATAGTCAAGCGTTTGAATGATATTTGATATTGATTTATATGCAAAGGGATTTGATTGATGCTTACGTTTGTGTTTATGAATGCGCTGTTAGATGTCTATGTATGCACTTGAACAAACCCTCATCTGGATTGTGAATCATATCCTGTAAAGGATTCGATCCAGGGTTGCTTTGTAAAGCACTGCTATGGACGATGCTTATGCTTTTTACTTTGCATGTTTATAATAAATATTCATGACTGTTGAGTGCCATTAAACATGGGTTTCATGTTTGGTGTCTCTGTAAGGGGACCGAAGCATTTACATACAGTGATACACAGCATGTTATGGATTGCATTTTAGTTGTTAATGACATATGGTTTGATGCTTAGTTAAAGATTTGATTGATAGTTTAATATTAGATCTAGTCTCATCACTGTACTTAGGAATAATAGGCCTAGAGTAGATCCTTTATGTCTATATATTTTAGGCACATGCCTCTAAGTATACGCACCCTGGTTGATAATAAATTTAGCCCAATCTAGCACCCTAGAGAGGACACTACATTTGCCTCTCTGAATTCGCCCAGGGATGAGTAAGAGATCATGAATCTCCAAGTGGAATTGAGAACTATCAGAGAAATGACACTAATCACAATCCTAGAAGCTGACTCACCCACCTGCAAACATCTATATATGGATCCGTCATCCCAGAGATCCAGAGGTTGGAATCTTGTATTTTGTAAGGAAGTGTTGTTGGTTTCTTTGTGGAACATCATAGTGTTGGGTGATCTAAGATTTTCATGAGGTGAAGAAGGGCTTTCATGCTGGGAGGATGATGCTGGGTCAGATCAATAGGTTGTAATCCTCTCTTCTACTCTTTCTATCAATAAAGCTATTTGAGTTGTCCTCCACATTCTTGTATGTTTGAGTTGATATATGCATTTGTGTGGTCAATATATATCTGGTCCTATATTGTTTATGATTGTATATCTCTGTACTTTGATGGCATCATGCTGCTTTGACTTAACATGTGCTCTTTGAAACGAGACAAGTAAGGAAGGAGCGACAAAGATCTGTCAAAGGAGAGAGGAAACAAGCAAGGAGCCAAGCGAAAGACTGAGGTTGGTACTCTTTGCTTCTCTCTCATCTACTTCTCATAAAGGAAAATGAAATTAACTTTAGTTTGTTTGTTTCTAAGATAGCTACCCGTCTTAGTGGGACTAGCAGCTCTAAATAGACACTAGATTTCCCGATAACAATAGCAGATCCCAAACAAAAACAACCACCAGTAGTACTTTTCCTATCTTCATCACTGCCACCCTAATCATAATCAATCTAACCTAATAATAGAATCTCCTTTCCTGCAAAATATCTCAAACAATTATGTATGGTACCATGGGTATATCTCAAGATGTGCTTTGCTTCGACCCAATGATCATGTTTGGGTTCCGTATGAAACTAGCTCAAAATATTTACAACAGAGTATATGTATGGACTGGTGTTCACTAGATACATCAAAGAACCAATCATTTGTTGATACAATGATAGATCAATAATATTTGAATCTAAACTTCTCAACTTATTCAACTTGGTTATCATTGGAGTTTCCATTGGATTACAATCCATCATCACAAATTTCTATATGATCTTGATCACATATTATCCTTAACCAAGAAATTTTTCGCCAGTTTCTGCCAAACTTAAAGTCCCAAGTAATAATGCATTAATCTAGGATCCTTCATGTCAAATTCTATTGCTAGTTCCTTCTTACATTGAAGAATGAGATGCTCTACACATGTTATTAAAAAATCATCCACATATAAAAATATAATTATTGGTTCATTATTTACTACTTTGATGTAGAGATCAGGTCTACAACACTTCTAATGAAACCAAGCCTTATCAAATAGGTATCCATACAAGCATACCATGCTCTAGGAGCTTGATTTAAACCATATAGAGATTTATTTAATATGTAGACATGAGATTCCTTCCCATGGACCTCAAATCCTTGAGGTTGTTATATATGTACTTCATCAATTGTTCCATTAAGAAAAGTGGTATTCATGTCCATTTGATGTATATTCCATCCCATAGAAGCTACAATAGATACTAATTTTTTTGTACCAGGCTGTAGGAGAAAAATTTTCATCATAATCAATTTGTTCTTGCTATGATAATCCTATAGCTACAAATCTTGCCTTGTATTTATCAATACCTCCATCAGTTTCTTGTTTGATTTTATACACCCCTTTGGAAGTCACAATTGGTTTTCCTTTTGGTCTGGGAACGATTTCAAAAACATCATTCTTCATTATTGATTGATACTCTTCGATACTTTTTTTTTAGCAATATTTTCATCAGTAGAAGGTTCTAATTCAATGAGCTTGTTGATATATTTTGCATAACCATAATACCTTTTGGGTATTTTACTTCCTTTGAATGTTCCTCTTGGAGTTTCATTCCTTCACCTTATTGTAGTGTTGTTCTAAGCTAAGCAGGTTTCTTTTTAGTCTCTAGAATGATAATAGGATCCACATGTTCACTTAGTACTTCAGGTTCTTCATGATGATCAACTGAAGTTTGGAGAATGAATTTGATTTAGACTACCTTCATAAGGAAATATAAGTCCTTCTTCATCATTAGAGACGATGGGGATGTCCTTGGATTTTTCGTATGCAATGATTTCATTAAATGTGACACCTATTCTTACTTCAATGTGACATTGTTATTTTATGTAGATTCTATATGATTTAGATGAGTTATTGTAATCAACGAAGATTCCTTTCATTCCTACAAAATCTAGCTTCTTTCTCTTATCATTTGGAATGTGAATGTCGACTGGACACCCAAAGATTATGAGATGATCAACATTAGGCTTATTTCCAGTAAAGGCTTCTTCCATAGTCATGTCACCAAGAATTTTATGATGACTTCAATTTTTTATGTATACTACAGTCATGGAGACTTCTCCCCATAGGAATTTGGGAAGATCTTGATATGTATCATAACTCTTACACACTCTTCAATGGATTGATTCTTTCTTTCTTCTACACCATTCTATTGGGGATTATAGGGAACTATTAGATCCCTCTTAATCCCAACTTCTTTACAAAAGCTACAAGTTATTTATATGTATATTCACCTCCATTGTTAGATCTTAAGGCTTTGATCCTATTTTTTGTCATGTTCTCAACTTCAGCCTTGAATTCTTGGAACTTATCAAAACTTCATCTTTAGAATTTTAAGAAATAGATCCAAGTATTTATAGAATAGTCATCAATAAATGTTACATAATATAGATGACCACCAAGTAATTTTTCAGACATTGGACCATACACATCAAAGTGGATTAGATCCGAATTTTCTTTCGATATTGAGTCACTGTTAGGAAATGAATTCTTCACATTTTTTCCAACGACACACCCTTTACAAAATCCATGTTCTTCTTTCAACTTAGGCATACATGTGATCATTTTACTCAAGGATACCAATATCTTATAATGAAAATGGCCATATCTTTTGTGCCATAATTCACATGGATTGATGTCAATGTGTGATAAAACTTGAGAAGGAGGAGTTAGAAGTCTATAAAACCTTCCCTCATTAATCCCAATAGTCTTATAACTTTCTAAACTAGACCCATTAGCCCAAACAACCACTTTACCATCAATAAATGCAACTATCGTCCCTCCTTTATGTTCTAAACATAAAATAGAAAGTGAATTCTTTTTCAAGCTTGGAACACAGAGGATGTTGTTGGGATGAATGTTCCCACTAGATTTCAACTCGATGGAGGTAGATCCAATTCCTTTAATCAAATATCTATTTTTATCTCTGTTGGCTTAGTGGGTCCTAACCTAGGTTAATAGTGAATTGCACCAAAAAAAACCCTACACTACTGGCCCTTTCGGCATCAACCCGTGTAGTGTAGGCTAAAGTCTCACCTGAAGCAGTATGAGGGGATGCTGGAACCAAGTTTCCGCATCCAGAGATTAATCTGATGTCTTTTATTGCCATAGATCTACCTTCGCACAGATCTATAGGCCCTTAGGGCCCAACTCTACAAATCCCTTTAACGGCCTCTAGACCTTCGTGAAGGTCTACGATAGGTCTTTGTGGACCCTTAACAAATGAATCATCCACTTACATGCATAAAAAAATACCTCTAAATTTGAGTTCGCGCAGATCTACTTAAGTATTGAATAAACATAACATAATGTATTATAATCTTGATGAAAGTAATTAACATGCCTTGCATATGGTTAATAATACCTATCCCATAAAGTCGCGCATCAATAGATCAACATTTCCTAAAGACATTATTCCATCTCAGCATATATCACAAACATAAATAACAGAAGTAAATAGATAAACACAAAGAACTGTCTTTTTTATTGATCTTCCATATGGTATTACAGACTCAAAACTTCCCTGCGCACTCAGCTGTGGACACTACTCTAGGCTTCCGTGCACTCAACTGCGGACACTACTCTAGGCCTCCACGCACTCAGCTGTGGAGCCTTTTCCCTTCTATCTACGCACTTCTTACTTTCCCTTTCTTCCTATCTCAAACATAGACATGCATTAGACTCTCTAAGGCACACCTATTTATAGCTTTTTACATACAATTCCATGGTTCACGGACCATGGGTGGATCTCAAAACCAACTTGACTTTACATAGACAAGGGGCTAAAACCCCTTTTAACTCCTAACTATCTACGCACTCCGCATCCACAAATTGTGATACTTTACATCTTTTACCAAAATTTACATCGATTTAACCCCAAGGCTAACCCAGGGGACCCCAACACAAAGGTCATGACTCGCCCTCGTGTCACTTAGCTGGCGCGACGATCTTACTGCGAAGATCCCCCAGCTCCAACTGCACAAATGCAACCTCGACAACGCTCTGCGTAGCTCCCTTCTTGACCTCTTCTACGAGCTTCTCTGTAGCTAGTCCTTCTGCGGCTAGCTTCATCATTTGTTGTGTTTGTTGCAAGCCCGTTAGCTTCTCCCGAAATTTGGTTGATACTTGGTAAGCTTCTTCTAACATAGGTCCCAACCTAGCCGTAAGCACAACCTCCTTCTTTTGAGCTGCTTCTACCTATGCGAGGAGCTGCTTCCCCTCCTGCAACTTGGCGAGGCGCTACGCTATAGCAATTGAGCGCACCGTCACTCTGATGTCATCGTACTGCTTCTGGAGCTTGTGAATATATGTATTCAAGATATGCAGGTTTAGGCCTTGCTGTAGGATCGTTACCAAATCCATCACCTGTTCAAACAAGGCCATGCAATCAGCGACTGCGACATCCAAAGTGGCCATCCCTGCCTTGATGGCAGCTCCGCACTGCTCCCTGACCTCAGGTGGAGTCATAGGTTGTAATTTGAACTACAGCTTCATGATCTTCATATTGAGTTCGAATTGAACTTGCCCAACTTCTGCCTTTGCCTCGCACATTCCTACATCTGATTTCTGTATCTTGGATTCCAGATGTGCGTCCTCTGGGGTGTGTAACTCCATCATTATTCTGCACACCTCTGCTATCGAAACCTCCAGCCTGGAACTCTGTGCTTGCATTGTATCTTTTTCCTTCAAGGCCTACATTTTCTCGGTAAACATCTATTCATTGTTCACCCTGTATTCGCTTATCAAATTGAGAGCACACCTCTCCTAAGCTCTCAATTCCTTCGTCACCCCTTCCTGCAGTGCAGGAAGAAGATCATTAGGGAGTGTTGCAATGTTAAGCCTGATGTTCTTAAGGTTACTTAAGATTATGTGGTCATCATCTGAATTTGCATGTAGTGATCCTTCCGGTAAAGAAACTGTGCGAAGTTCAAGGGTCCTTACCAATTTCGCAACTTGACTCATCCCTGGTGCTAGGCTCACTTGTGTTTCGCTCGCTTGACCTGCGACCACCTGTATCCTGCTGGTTTGGATCTGCAACTCACATAGATCCTTCTGGATGCTCCCCAACGTCTGCATGTACTATTGCTCAAACTGTTACAACAGTTCAGTTGTAGTATCCCAGACTTTGTTGCCGATCTCATCGAGATCGCCCTCCGTCAACACCCTGGGGTCAACCTGTGACTTGTCTGATTTCTGTTTTTTCCAGAGACCTTCCCGCTACTCCTATCCACACTTCCTTAACTGAAATGAGGTGCTTTGCCCCTCATCTCCGTCACTGCCCTGTTCGGACTGTTCTTCCTCCTCAGTCACGGGCGAAGGGGACTTATCGCTTCCCTTCGATTCACGTTGCTCTTACTCAGCCTGCTCCTTAGCAGCACACTCCTTTTCCATCCTAGCCTTCTCTGCGGCTTCTTTCTTCTGTTGCGTGGCCAACTTTTTCACAGCCTGCTTGGTTGCATCCTTCCTTTTCTTTTTTGCCGAGCTTCTCGCGCCCTTACTAGTTCCCACATCCAAGCTTGATGGGACGTGCCACTCTGCTGGACATTGCTTGATCACCTCTTGGATGTCTATATTTGCGATCAAGTATGGAAAATCATACCATTTCTGCTGAGGGTCCTTCCGTGCATGAATGTCAACATGGTGGAAGTCAACCTTGAACACGAAATAAGCTGAAAACTGCTCGTACAAAGTTAGAGACAACTTTGGGTGCTGGTTGATGGCCATGCAAATGCTTTCTTCCATCAAAACCTAGAATGTCTTTGTTTTTGTGACCCACACAGAGTCCTTTGTGGCCCAGAGGGAGGCAAACTGCATGGCCTTCGACAATCCTTCTTTCGACGGAGGAAACTTGCTATCCTTCGGTAGCTCCCATGCGACCAATATGATGGAGAGAAACAAAAAAGCATAGTGGAATGGATTGGTGTCATCCTAGACCTCATAACAATTCGCGAGGAATTCACTGCACAGGTACTACAACTAGTTGAACTACACATCTTTTGTGCATTGTGCAGCTAGCAAAACCACGGGCACCCAAACTTCGTCCGCACAACACTTCCTCATGACCTTCCCTACCAGGATTTGTGTGGCAATTTGCACTGCGGGGTCATTTATGGAAGTGATAGAGAATCCACGTGGCTTTTTGACAAGGGAAAATTCTTTCTTCATCTTGTTGGTCAAATCCTTTTCGCCTACCTTTCTGGTAAACTCCTTGGCCAGATTTAAACCCTCATGTGGCAGGTGTGTGATTCTATGGATAAGCAGGTCATTGATGGTTATAGGCCCTCTGAGACATAAGCACCCATCATGCACTAGCGTAAGCAATTGACACATGCAGGTTGTGTTGATAGTGGTGTGGTGAAAATGGGGCACCCACAACAGGTTCAACAACTTGGAATTATCCACTCCACAGATCCATTCCACCATCTCTAACACAGTGACACCTACGTTCGGGTAATAGATGCGCTTCATATAATTTGTTGTCATGAGGTGAGGGAACCTCTCATGGTCTGCCAAGTCCCAATCTTCCATCTTTAGAAGGGGGATCCAGGTAAGGCGCAAACCTTCGAAGTGAACCTGCTCTAGAAGTAGGGGCGTAGAAATAACAAACTTGTTCGAGTCAGGGTCCTTGGTGACATTTTCCTTCCCCTTGCGTGGAGGGATATAGTCAGGAAACTTGGTAAGGGGCTCCACCCCCTCAGCGTCTATATCCTCGGCGCCCTCTCCTTCCTCGGCTTCCAAATCAACAACCTTATCATGCTGCTTGTCTTTCTTCTGCTTTTGAGTTGTAGAATGTTTCTTGGGTGATTCGCGGATTGGCATTGACTTCTTCTTCTTATCCTTCTTCGGCTTCTAGGTTTCTCGAACAGGGGTAGGCTTCGGCCTAGGTGACCTCGGCATCGTAGGCACAGAAGCCGAAGCTTCCATGCTCACTACCTCTGGAGCAGCTCCTTCGGATGCGACATCTCTCCCAGTGATCACAGTCTCAGTAGGGCTTGGTCCTAACATGGTATCAAGGATGAACTCCAGATTCAACTCTGGTAAATTGGCAAGTCCAGGGCTCACAACCAAATCCTCAAAGAATGAGTGGTTCTAAGGGTACAAAGTGTTCTCTCTTGGATTGGCACACGTAATTTATAAGGGTTTTTGAATTCATATCTGACCATTCCCCCCAAAATTTGATCATTAATGTTGTTTTGGCGGCAGATCTTCAAATATTTTGACCTTAAATGCCGTAAGGCCACTCCTCTTAACTATCTTCTAACTGTTAAATTGTGAAAAACGACTTCAATGCTTACTTTCCAGTTGTGATACGTGGCACCTCCCTCCATAGTGAAACTTCATGTGCGCAACTTCTTATACTGCAAGTCCACCATTTTCCGCGTAGTCCTCCAATCTTGGTAGTGTAGTTTATAGTCCTGCGCTCCCTTGCAATTGCCTGGAACACTAAGACTATACTGATGTCATATAGTCATTGAGATGAATCCCTCGTATATGGTTTCAATCGACTTCCATTCACCCTTCCCGGAAAAGATTCTCCATTCAGCTTTGCAAGCTGAACTGCACCTCCATCTATAATTTCTTTGATAAAATATGGCCCAATCTAGTGCATCTGAAATTTCCACGGAAATTTAGTGAAATTCCTATCATATAATAAAACCAGATCATTTACCTTGAATGTGTGCAACTTGATATGTCGATCGTGCCATGATTTTTTGCGTTCCTTCTGTACTTACTGATGGAATCCGGCCAAAAATCCGTCTTCTTCAAGCTCCATCAACTGCACGAGCCGTTCTTCCAAGACTTTGTGATCTGCCATACCTATGAAAGATTCTATGCATAGACTAGGCATGATGTATTCCAAAGGAATCACAACTTATACACCATAGACCAATCTAAAAGGTGTCTGTCCCATCAACTTTTTACAAGTAGTCTTGTACGCTCCTGGCACTACAGGTACACACACATCCCAGTCATTCCACTACGCATTACAAATTTTTGTCAGCGCATTCTCCAAAATCTTATTAATGGACTCAACTATTCCATTAGCTTGAGGATGATATGGTGTGCTCTTCTGATGATAAACCTGGAACTCTTTAGTTAATGCGTTGATTGTTTCATTTAGGAAGTGCGTTCCTCGATCACTCATCAAGAATTTTAGGTAGCCAAACCTGGTTAATACATACTCAAACAAGAACTTTGTTGTTGTAGCTTCTATGCAATCTTTAATCAGTTATGCCTCTACCTATCTAGTTAGATATTCCTTTGCAGTGATGATATAGCACACACGTGTCTTCTTTCCTAGGGGCTAAATTGGCCCAACAAAATCAATTGCCCATTTTTCAAATGGTTGCAACGATACTTGAGGATTCAGTGGCAACTCGTCCCTTCGCAATGGTCTTCCCATTCGTTGACATGCATCAGATGCCCTACAATACGCTTTAGAATTTTTATGCAGCATAGGCCACCATACTCCTGCACGCAAAATCTTCTGCACTGTCTCCTTTCTTGCATAATGTCCTCCCACAACCCCTCCATGAGCTTTAGCGAGGACGCTATTCCACTCAAAATCTGGCACATATCGTCGCAATATCTCATCTGCACCCATCTTATATAAATGTCCTACAATCAGTGATAAATTTGCCACGCGCACTACTATTTCCTTCTTTTATTGACTCATGTATCCTTCTGGTGTCATCCCTGTAGTCAAAAAATGAATAATATCTTCAAAGTAGTTATCTGCTACACACATTGCAAAGAGCTGTGCATCGGGAAACCCTTCCTCCAAATTACTAGGCTCTTATCCTGTTTTGATCTGTGATAGATGGTTAGGTCCTACATTAAACCTTCCTGGCTTCATAATAACCTCAAAGTCATACTCTTGGAATAGCAGCAAACAACGACAGATCTTCCCCACCAACGCATTCTTATTAACCAAGTATTTCAAGGCAGAATGATCTATGTACATTTTGAAATGTCCACCCAACAAGTAGTGCCTAAACTTTTGAAGCACATATACCATAGCCAATCCTTCACACTCTATCATTGAGTAATTCTTCTTGGCCTTCAATAATTTACTGCTCACAAAGGCTATAGGGTGGTTCATCTCTCCTTCACTGGCCTGTGTTAGCACTGCTCCCAATGCAATGAAAGATGCATCGACATGTACATGGAATTCCTTCTTCTAACCCGGGAAGACCAAAATCGGCGCGGCGACCATTTTCTCCTTTAAAACATCTAAACTGTGCTGACATTCTTCATCCCAATAGAATGTAGTGTTCTTCTTCAGAATTTTCTCCATGGGTGCGGTAATCTGAGCATAATCCTTGATGAACTTTATGTAATATCTTGTATGCCCAAGCATTGCGTGCAACTGTTTGACACTTCTTGGGGCCTCCAAATTCACTATTACCGTGATCTTGGTAGGTTCCACCATCAACCCTTGCTTGCACACCACATGACCCAGAAAGATCCCAAAGGGGACAAAGAATAGAGACTTATTCAGATTCAGCACGATCTGGTATCTTCGGTACATATCCAACATCAGGTGCATACTTTCCACATGACGCTTCACTAAACAAAACACCGTCCAGTCATAAAAATACATCTCCAAGAACTCATGAATGAACTCCTTAAATTCCTTTTTGACTATGGGAGAGAATATTGCAGGCACATTCTTAAGTCCAAACGACATTACAATATACTGGAAACAACTCCATTCTGTCGCGAAGGTTGTTTTTCTCCTATCCTCTGGCACAATCTTGATCTGATGGTACCCTGAAAACCCATCACTGAATGAGTAGGCCTGCTTCCCTGCCACGTTGTCTAATACCTCATCAATAAATGATGTCAGTAAAGGATCATGGATGCAGGCATCATTAAACTTCCTTAGATATACAAAAATCCTTATTTCTCCCTTTCGTTTCTTTTCTTGAACCACCATAGGGCTCACCCAATCAGATTCTTCCACAGGTTCAGTGATGCATGCTTCTAGCATCTTATCCAACTCCAAGCAAACCTTTTCCTTGTATTTGGGATTAAGGCGATATGACCTCTACTTAATAGGCTTCGTGTCTAGTTTCAAAGTGATTTTCATCGCACCCAAGTCGCCAATGATTCCTTTTAGGTCCAAAAACTTTGTAGGAAAAATATCCTAGTATTCACGGAGTAACTCAACAACTTTATCCACAGTGGCATTGTCCCAGTAATCCCCAATATTTGCAATCACTTGCTTGGTTTTCAATGGCGTGGTGATGTCCAGGTTCTCTATTTGCGGACCTTCGACCTCGCGATGGACTTCTGCCTCTGAAATATTAATATTTCGTGGATCTTCATCCTCCCCTTCAACGGTCACATTATAGCATTCCAGTGCGTGGCACAACTAGGTGCTCCAATCTGGATTACCCAACTCCAACGGATCTTTTGGAATTTTGAAGATAGAAAACTTAATCTCCTACAGAGCTTCATCAATGCTCTCGAACCCATCTTCAAAACTGAAGGTCATTAAGAGTCCTTCCCTTAACATATCCCACTCTACGGTTCCATGGCAGAGCTCCATTTATAGATACCAATTCATAGAAATGGTACCCAAAGAATGACAGAATAAGTGCACCCACTCTGACTCTGGCTCCATTCCATAAGATTTAGTCCACTTCGCTAAATGATCACATAGATCATTTCTCCCATTGTATTTCTTAGTCAATCGAATTTTAGGATGACCAAATCGCAACCTCATTAGCCTTCTATAATCTCGCCACTCATTGAATATGTCCTTGTGCGTACCCCACCATTGTGTGGGCATAGCGCGCAATGCCAAATCCAGTGCTTGGAAGCGATGATTATTAGGGAATTATCATTCAAAATAATCCAAAAACTTATCTATGTCAGTTAAACCATCATAATAAGGTAATTTTCTTACCTCCGATGACACACAACGCAACGATTTAGTCATCGTGTTGCAGCGTAGATACTTCATGCATCCTATTCTGCCAATGCTCTAATTCTTCATCTGATTTTCGAGGTATAGGAACTTTCCTGTTCCCATGCAATACATCCATTAGCTTTTGGATTAATCCAATATTGATCTCGTGCAGTTATTTTATAGATCTGGTCCAAGTCATCATCACTTTCTTCATAGTCATAGATCGATTCAATATAGCGTGGTCCTTCTGCAGGGTCCAATGGTACTACAACCCGAAGTGATTTCCTCTCGAACAACATTGTTATCTTCTTCAAGTTGATGACTCCATTCATATCAATGGCATAGTCAATTCCAAGGAGCGTAGGGTATGGGTTGTTGTCGTCAATGATCTCTATTACTTCAAAATCAACCAACGCGCTCACACCTTCTATATCCACTTTTACTCCATGTAGTTGTCCCATAGGGATGATTTTTTACTGGATGGCCATTCTAAGATGGAGGGGAGACCACTGCAGTGCAGGTCTCCCCATTCTTTCCCATGTTTGTTTAGGCAAAACGTTTGCATCAGACCCCAGATCCAGAATGACCTGGTCCATCTCATAATCTCCTATCTGCGCGGTGAGCCTCATCTTGCGTCTTGTTCTTGCCTTATGTTTTCCAATATTTCTAACCACACGGTGTCCATCAGGGGCATTTTCTTTACCAACACACTTGTTTATCAATTCATTCATGCCTTTCACAACCTTTCTATTGCGCAAAATTTTCATGGAGGTTTCCAGGAACACGGTAAGTACAGAGGGATCAAACTTTTTAGGCGTGCCGATTTCTGATACTTTGTTTTGACTTCCTGAGGTAGATTCCTTGACAAAGCTATGTTTGGCTTCCATAAACATTTCCTTTGTTCTCTCTAGATCAAAACCAACTTCCTTCTTTGGGGCCTTGTAGACCCATCCGTCCTCTTTAGGATGTTTTCCCTTGTCATCGTTAGTCTTTATGCCGCTCCTCAACGCTATATTCACATTATTATCTTCTTCGTGGGGCTCAGCTCTCATCATTTGTAAGTTTTTCATAGGTTGCTAAGGCTGCACCTTTTTCTCCTGTGTCTTAGCTATCAACACAGGGAATTCTTCTATAGTGTGGTAAAACTGGCTTCAGTATTGACATGACGAGCATTTCTAATTCTAACACTCCCACACGTAGTTCCCTGGTGTCCCACAGTTATAGAAAATAACTTAATCATGACCTCTACCAGGTCCTCCTCCTCCGTGGCCTTGTCATCGTCCCTGATATCCTCTGCGCACTCCTCTAGCGTCGTGATTAGGAGGCCAAGTCTCTGCTTGCATTCGATAGGTAGGCATTCTTTCCATCATTAGTTCATAGTTGCGATAGTGGCACTCATCATAGCCCATTGATTTGCAAAAGTTGTAGAACAATTGTTGTGGTGTCTAAACAAACTTTTGAAGTAAATGGAAATTATCCGTTACGTGTTTTCCAGCCACCTAAAAAATAGTGCACCATAGTGCGACCCCCGCACTTGGTCCTGTTGTAGCTTTCGGTCTCAAGGGAATTGGTCCCCCTCCCGTGATATAGTTCACAAATACAAGACAATGGTCTTTATCATGCCCCTGGCTCTTACATTTTAGGCACTAGACTTTCTCATGCACCTTAAGTTTAGTCTCCTTCTCTTTCTTCAAACTCTGTAATTCCAAGCAGAGGTTTTGCAACTAGAAGTGAATTTGCTATACCCCCAAGGTTTCATCCTGCATGGGAGTCACATTCAATCTCATCGTAATTTCCAGGGCTTCTTCCTGAGTTCCTATATTCTGCTACGACAGAGCAATCCTTTGGTGGGGCAGAAGCGAGGCTATAAACCACTCACAGTGCTGAACAATTGTGAGATGCATATTAGCTTCAAGGATCACACATTTCAACCTTTGATCTAACTCCCAAGGCATTTCATCAACCCTCATGATGATTTCCTTAAATCCAACTACTGACTGTGAGTTAGACTTAGGCTTACTAAACTCTTTGTTCAAAGCATCCTTAGTCTCTGCTAGCATCGCTAGAGGTTGATCAACGCAGTACTTAATATACCACGTTAGTGTATGATCATGTAGGGCAGTAACTAACTGCAACTTCTTTATGTTATCATAAGTGATCTGTTGCGTGGTCCATACAAAATTCGCAACAAACTAGAAGTGATTTGTATCTTCGCTCCATATACCCTTGAAAATTGGTAGCCTGATTGAGTTCGACATGTTGAATGAAGGTGGTGGTGGTGGAGGTGTGGGCGAAGGGGTAAGATGTGGAGGTGAAGGTGGAGGTGGAATGGATGCATGACGATCCATGGAAAACCCTGTCTTATTAGCTGGACAATGCTCTGCGGAGAGGCCTATACTGTCCCCTCGTCGTCGCTCGAAGGGGGTCCAATCAATGGGCTATATTCAGGACTTGATTTCTCTCGATTTCTAAAGAGTTTTCCACTTCACGTATCTCCAAACATCAAGGCAATGGCATAAACCAATTTTCACACAAGAGCATCTTAATCCAGGTATTCAAATATTTCAGATACTTACCTCGTGGTCCCTTAAAGAAGCACCGCTTTTCTTCGCTATAGTTGATTGAGGTATCAACCACGAACTTTATAACAAATCCTCCTATAATTCGATCAAGCCAGTGGTCAACAACACACACGATCCTATCTTTAGAGGCTTCCAACCTTTGCACTAGATCCAAAGTCCACACTGTTGGACCATCAAGCTTCCCCCTTCCTTGCCCATCTGCTAACTTAGCTATCCACTCGTATATTTCTATCGGGAAGGTGCAAAAGAAAATTTCATGTATTTTTGTGCATAAATATCTGTCCAACCACTGCTCCTTTGACAGGCATGGGTTCCTGTTCTCTTGTGCCACGAATTTGTGAATTTTTATATCCAACCACTTCTCAATCTCCTTCGTGGTCAGATTCGAGTGATGCGACATCACACATCTCGTTAAGCATATCCCGGTCTCGACAATAGAACCGTTTGTTGGCTTAGTGGATCCTGACCTAGGTTTAGAGTGAATTGCGCCAAACAAAACCTTACACTACTAGCCCTTTCAGCATAAACCCGCGTAGCGTAGGCTAAAGTCTCACCTGAACCAATATGGGGGGATGATGGAACCAAGTTTCCGCATCTAGATATTAATGTGATGTCTTTTATTTCCCTAGATCCGCCTTTGTGCAGATCTATAAGCCCCTAGGGCCCAACTCTGCAACTCCCTTTAACGGCCTCTAGACCTTCGCGAAGGTCTACGATAGGTCTTTGTGAACCCTTAACAGATGAATAATTCACTTACGCACATCAGAAAATACCCCTAGATCTGAGCTCGCGCGGATCTACTTAAGTATTTAATAAACATAACAGAATGTATTATAATCTTTGCAAAAGTACTTAACATGCATTGCGTATGGTTAATAAGACTTATCCCATAGAGTCACACATCAATAGATCAATATTTCATAAATACATTATTCCATCTCACCATATGTCACATACATAAATAACAGACGTAAGAAGATAAACATAGAGATTATTCAACAATCTTCTTTATTGATCTTCAATATGGTATTACAGACTCAAAGCTGCCCTGCGCACTCAGCTGCAGGGGTCCATGACCTCAGCTGTGGACACTACTCTAGGCCTCCGCGCACTCACCTACAGAGCCTTTTCCCTTCTATCTACCCACTGCTTACTTTCCCTTTCTTCCTATCTCAGACATAGACATGCCTTAGGCTCTTTAAGACACACCTATTTATAGCTTTTTACATACAACCCCATGCTCTGCGGACCATGGATGGATCTCGAAACCGACTCGAATTTACATAGAAAAGGGGCTAAAACTAATTTTAACTCCTAACTATCTAAGCGCTCCTCATCCACAGATTGCATAGACTTTACATCGTTTACCAAAATTTACATCAATAATTGGGTTTTTAACCCCAAAACTGACCCAGGGGACCCCATCCCAACAATCTCCAAGTTCAACCTTGTCACGAGGAACATCATTTTTATAGATTTTTGAGATGTTCACGTTCACTTGTCATATGCCTTGAAGCTTCACTATCAATTACCCATGTGTTGTCATCTTCGATTGAACTTGTAAGAGGAGAGTAATGATCATCATCCTTGAATTCTTTTGATATGAATAACTTTGAAACAACAGTGATGAAATATCCTTTGATGGATTCTAGGAGAATCCTTAGAGTCTTGAGACCTTGTTTTATGTACTTGTCCATAGGAGGAGAGAGAGAGTTGCTACAAATATGTCTTCAATCAAGAGTACCAACAAACAATGATATCCAAGCTTCCTTCCTTCACCTTAGCTCTAATACCATGTTGAGAAACCAAGTGGAATTTAATTTAACACTTAATTCCTCTTATTCATAATTACTTATGAATATTAGATGTCTTCCTATTATTTTTTATGTCTTCTTCATCAATAAATTATACAATTGTCAACTCATTCAAGAAAGATAGAGATCACAATGAGACAAAAGACACCAGAAATGAGGCTAGTAGCTAGGGCAAAACCCACAAGGGAAAACCCAAATATCCTTTCCTTATATAATAAAATAAAAGTGAGATATATCCAATCCAATAAGAATACCAATCAGCCATAAAAATTTCAAGTCAAACCCTCCTCCAAGTCACCTCAAAAGTCAATGTCAACGTTGGTCAAATATGCTCCAATCTGATCAAAATCATAAATTTTGGCCCTACATTAAGGGCTGAAATTTTGCGTGCAATCACCTCATAAAATTTATCCTTTTCAACACAATTTTTTTTCCACACATGCAAGTTGTAATAGGGTCAAACTTTGTTCAACAAGGAATATTATTCTTGTCTTCTTGACTTCCTTCTTTCTCCTTTGACTTGGCCTTGTTCCTTCTTCACTAGGTGGAGAAGATACTATTTGTTGTGATGAGTGAATTTGCTCTCCAAGAGGTCAAACTATCTCTTATATATAGTTTTCTAGGAGGGTCGAATATCTGTCACTTTGGAGGGCCAGGATGACTTGTCCGAGGAGGGAAAACTTAGTCATTTTGTGGTCTTATGACTCAAAATAAAAATTCAAACTTTCTTTCTTTTAAATGTCCAAATGGGGCATGACTCAAATAATTTTTCTTTTGACTCAATAATAATTTTCTTTTGACTCTAGCATGAAGAACATGCTTTACAAAAATATAATAAATACATTAATGATAAATGTAACATATATTATGAAGGCCGAACCTAGTTACAACTTCAACACTTCTGTTAGTTCAAGTAAAACTTATACTTCTTTGGCTTTCACTTCCTCTTTAATAGAAAGAATGTATAGCCATTTTAATATTATTTAGTTAACAACAAATCTCGCTAAAGTAATAAGAAAATATGGCTTACTTAAATTCAAAGAAGATGAAAGCGCCACCTTGTGGTATTTTACTTCTTCTTTAAATCTACCTCAAAAATACACCCTTTCTAAAATTTAAAGATCATTTGCCTAGATTTTCTTGTAACATAATTATTTCGATTATCAAGAATTTAGTTGCTTTTTCAAATGCATGTTGTGATATCCTTTGGTTAATATTTCTTTCATTGCAAATTAATTGTAATTATTTAAATGGCTGAGAGAGGGACATAAATTCCATTAATTATGTTAAATATTTTTCATGGGTTGACTAAGTGGGTTTTAATTGGGCTAATTGAGCAATAAATTTAATTGAAAGAAGATGAAAATTCCATGTGTCCTTTGATCCCCAACAAAAAGAAAAAAAGGGACAAAATTTATGAATAAGTATGGGTTATGTTGGCCACAAGGAGAGTCCTCGAAAACCCATGAAAAGCCAAGAGCGATTGGGAGGTTGCAACAAGAGGAGAGTGGGATCCTGTGGAAGGAGGACCATACAAGATTCAAATGAAGAAAAGGTAGATCAGGTACAAGGGAGGTATGTGATGAGCCCTAGTATTGCAACAAGAATTAATGCAACTCCCAAGACTACCAACTTTAATTTATCAACCTTGGGTTTCGTAAAAACTTGGAGGTGATAGTGCTATATACACAACAGATGCATCATTCTACTCATGTCACTTCTCAAGTGGGGCACTTGACCATTAGGGCTCAGAACATTCCTCTATTGAACTAAAAGGAGTCTGACTATTGAAATCAGAATGTAAAGGCTAGTTATAGTGTAGAGAAAGTAAATGCTTATTAATTCAGGAAATGAAAGTTGCCAACTTGTAAATGCTATGTAATGACATAAATCATCTAGCTATGAAATGACACAAATCACTTGCAGAAAGGAAACTATGCTAATCTTGCACTTGATCATCTAGCTACCAGGGTTTCTTAAAAATAGAAGGTTATTTTGTCATTTCAGAATTCAAACATGCATGCATTAACTATCTCATTCACACTTGTAAAATAGATAAAAGTTCTAATTGCTAAATGCAAAAATATAACAGCTAATGCTATCTAATATTGCAGGAGGGAAAGGATTCAAGGACTGGTCTAGGTGGAAATTATGGTCATGGAGTCCAATCTGAGGGGTTAACCTACTCCTACACTAGGCTATGCTATCATTTCGGGTCAAAACAGGGTGAAAATAGGCTGCCATAGGTTTGCTACAGGAAACTGCTACTGGATATCTTGAACTACTACAGGATGCCCTGAACTACTATAGGAAGTTGGATGAGAGGTTTTGGAGGGTAAGAATGGTGATATGAAGTGTTCGAAGAGTGTATGAAAGTTGTGAAATGTGTAGGGAAGGTGAACATCACCCAAGGCCAAGCCCAACACTAAAAAAAGGTTAGATTTGCTTAAGACAACTTTCTCACAGTGGCTGGAAAATAGAGGTTTAGAATATGGGTTGGCATGCATCAACAGAAGGTAGAGAAGGCCTATATGGAGATGGAAGGAGGAATCCCTACCTGCAAATCAACAACCCTGCAATCAAACCTAATTCTCTTTTCATGTACAATCATTACATGTCAATGTGGAAATGATGAGTTGAATTTGGAAAATCTGATCTAACTATTGCTAAGAACTAGATCTATGAAATGGACTACCTCCTAAGCTACAACAATCTTAAGAAGTAGAATAACAACTATATATATTTCCAGGAAATCATAAACAACTATCTAACTAAGACTGAAACTTAGTCTATGCAATGAACAAAAGACAAACTCTATTTTTGGGCTGTGAGAGTGGGGTCCTCTAATCATGATCCCATGAGGGAGATGAGATAGGGGTCACTGTCACAAGATTTTTGATGTATTTTCCTTCACTAGACTGCAACACTAATATACTCTTTAAGCTAATGGAATCATGGATAAGCAACAACTTAATCGACTTTCTAAGCTAAAAAGAAACATAAATAAACTTCAATAGTTAATCAACATTCTAAGCTAAGAATACATATACAAGAGAGGAAATTTTGCTGCTAGGGTTGGGCCCTAACCTAATAGCTTTAGCCCTCTGAGTCAACTCAGTGCTAGATCAAAAAGAAATTTCTCATTATCAATCAAAAAGTGCCAAATACATCATAACAATAACAGTCAAATGTGCTTCAAGTTAATGGTCTCTTGGCTACAATAAAACTTTGAATCCTAATGAGTCCCCTAGCTTGCTTATTTATACAAAAATGGAGCTACCAACATCTCCCTATAAAATAGGGATACTTGGCTCCCTAACTCAAGTATAGGTGGGTCTAACTCTTCCTTCACTTGAACTAGCTTGGCTGCCAATGAACTCGTCCTACTTGGCTGCTAGTGAACTCGAGTTGATGACATAGAGTGGGATATCTTCGACTGATTTGAGGAGTTAAGAAGGGAGACCACTTCCTAGAATCTCTCTTGCTTGTCTACTTCGAGTTCCTACACCCAAATCAACTCAAACTTGCTCCAATTCCTGCATTTAACACACATTAGGACACATGCCCTAATAATGCATATTTACTCCTCACATTACGCATAATATAATAAAATCTGCGGATAAATGTGAGAAAAGATAATTTAATAAGCTAGAGAATGGCCTTGTGACCCTTATAGTTTACCTATTGATGAGCCTCATCATCACTCGCTCCTCAATTTGTTGCTCATCCTATGAGCAACCTAGTCATTTATATCCATGTCCTTCATGGCCTAGGTCACCTCTTTGAACTCCCAAGCTTCTCGAGATGGTGTCTCTTCCTGAGGGTAGAAGCCTACATTTTTCTCTATCTCTTCCCACTACTTCCTTTTCTCTTCTTCCTTCCTTCCTTCCTGTAGACCCAACAAAAAAGGTTTACTGAGCTTCATTCCAATCTAGTTGATTTTCAATCTCTACATGGCCCTCTTGTGCAAAGGTTTTTCTGGCCAATGCATTTTTCAATCTCTTAGGAGTATGATATTCTCCGATCTGGAGACTGCGTGGCAGGGTATTTCACCTTCTTTAACATGCATGTTGGCTCTCTGTCTCCAACATTATGAGAGTGTCCTAAAAGTGACACATGACTTATTATTGGGTGGCAAGGTATCTAGGTTCCGGCTTAACATCATTGGAAATGATGCTATGATTGCTGATTACAGCCACAAAACTTATCTACTCTCCCCTGATGTAGAGGAGTTCCTTTTATTCCTTTTCCAATACTATTTTCACCTCCACAACCCTAGCTTCCTCATGCCTTATCCACAATGCAAGGGAAATCAGCTATAAGTCTCCCAATTTTGCATTGGTGTCCCAAACATTCATGTCAGTTAGCCTGTGAATTTGTGTAGGTAGAACTCATCCAATTTGGCTATGTCTTCCATGCCACTTTTGTCACACAACTCAATGAATTGTTTATAGTCCTAGAATGGCATGGACCCATGCTCTACTAATGTTTTGATCTGGAACTACATCCATTGGTATTTTAGGAAAAGTGCATAGGATTTGGATGGCATTCTACATTGAAGTGCCTCCATGGAGAGGCTTGCCATTGTGGCCAAATGAGTTTCCTTCTCTTGAAATTTCTCCCTCAATGATTTGTTTTGTTCCTATAACTGTGTTCTCATGTTGTATTCTTTATCCCTCAACTCACTCAAATCCTTGCCCATTTTTACGAGTCTTTCTTCCATAAGGCACACATCTTCCACTTTCTTAGATTTGGCAATCTGGATTCACCTATGTGTCCTTCCTCTCTCTGTTTCAAGCTCAAAGAAGAGAGGGCCAACAAATTTCTGTGGGATCACTCTGCCTCCTTCAATGAACTTGTAATATGAGCTCAAATTTAGTTGTGGGTTAGGCTCCTGAAGTTCTGGAAAATCTCTCTCTTCCTGTACCTGTTGTGTTGCCCCCTTGCCTTCTTTTTGCCCCTTTTTCTCCCCCTGTAGCATTTTCTGTCTTTCTTGTAGCACTACATGTGTTTCTTGTAGTAGGCCTTTTCCTTTCTATTGGAGTGTGACATATTCCTTGGTCTATTTAGAGGAGGTTTCCCTGGTGACAGGCTTCCTTACATAGGTTATGGGAATCTTGGATAAGGATCCAGGAAATGTGGTTTCCACAACCTTCATTTCAATATGTTCCAACTCCTCTCTCTTGCTGGGTTATTCTTCAATTAGAATAGGGGTCCTTGTGGGTGTTTGAGGCTTCCCCTATCTAATCATAGTGCTTTTCCTTGTTTTGAAATATAGGGGAGTTCGACTCTGCCTTTTCTTCTTGGATTTGATGGGTTTTCTCAAGGAAGCCAGGGCAATAGTTGCCTCATTTTCAGTGGGTTTAGGAGACAACCTTTGTTTCTCTGGAGACATCTCCCCTTATTCTTCCTTTTCTTCTTCCTCCACGTCTTCCTCTTTCTGTGGTTCTCCCTTTGTCTTCTATGCCTATTCCTTTCCTCCATATTCTACTTCTACCTCTTCTTTTCCTACTTCTTCCTCTTCTTATCATTCCTCTTCTTATCCTTCTTCTTCTTTAGCAATTAAGGTTGGGTTCTCCCCAAGTGCAAGGAATTGGGTCTCAAGGAAGGCTTCTCTGTCCATATCTTTGAATGTGGACCAGAGGACACAAACTCTTTATTTACTCAAAACATCCTATAGTATTAGCTTGGAAGACCATGGTGTGCTAACTTTTGTTGCTTTCCCTCTTTCACCTTCTAGCTAATTCTATGATGGACTATAGGAGAAAATAAAGCACACTGATTCTTTGGTCTATGGGAAATCTGGCTCAAAATCTCAATTCATGGAGCAGCTTGAACTAATATGTTAGGTCCCTATACTACTAGTGTAATCCCTTATTGTTATTAGTACAACCCCCTTATTATATTGTTGTTCCCATGTAGTCCCCATATTGTTATTATTGTGCCCCATAGAAGCCCACTATTTTTATTATTGTTCCCTTACATTATTATTGTTATGTCGGCTCTGGCTATATTATGACCCCTTAGACTCCTATATATAGAAAGGAAGTCTTTTCATTTGTATCATCTAAGAATTGTTCATTTGTATAATGTAAAGGAGGTTTCCCCCTCGAAGAGGCTTATTTCTAAGGTGGTTGATCTATCTTTTCTATCTTTTTGTGAGTTGGTTTCATAACATTTGGTATCAGAGCTTTGGATTCTAGGGTTTTGCTG
>APFE031627036.1:0-53028 GCA_000404065.3 Pinus taeda | reverse complement strand
AATTGCATGGATCAATTTACTTCACCAAGTTGGATCTTCATTCAGGATATCATCAAATTAGAATGAAGATTGAAGACATTTTGAAAACAACATTTAGAACTCATGAGGGTCATTATGAATTTTTGGTCATAACTTTTGGCATAACAAATGCACCTTCTACATTCCAAGGTTTGATGAATTCCATTTTCAAACCCTTCCTTCGAAATTTTGTTCTAGTATTTTTTGATGATATACTAATCTACAGCAGTCTCAGAAGGATCATGTTCAACATGTTGACAGGGTACTCAAACTATTGGAGGAAAAACAATTATATGAAAAAAGCTCCAAATGTTTCTTTAGAGTACAAGAGGTGGAATATCTGGGTCATATTGTATCTCATGAAGGTGTTAAGGCAGACCCTAGCAAAATTAAAGCCATTAAGGAATGGAAAATCCCCACATCCATAAAACATCTGCATGGATTTCTCGGGTTGATAGGGTATTATCACAAGTTTGTTAAGAACTATGGGAGAATATTAGAACCTCTAACAATATTATTGAAGAAAGATGCATTTTCATGGAGTCCAGAAGCAACAAAGGCCTTCGAACATCTTAAAGAGGCAATGTGACAAGCACTAGTCTTAGCTATGCCGGGCTTCACAAAAACCTTTATTATGGAATGTGATGCTTCAAGAAAAGGAATTGGTGCTATTTTAATGCAAGATGAAAGACCCATTTCTTTCGAAAGTCATCCAATCAAAGGAAAGTATTTACAAAAATCTATTTATGAGAAAGAAATGTTGGAAATACTACATGCGCTTAAGAAATGGCGACCCTACCTAATGGGAAGACACTTCAAGGTAAAAATGGATCATGATATTCTTAAATACTTTTTAGAACAAAGATTATCTTTAGAAGAACATAAAAAATGGGTCACAAATATGTTGGGTTATGACTTTGAAATATGTACAAAAAAATGAAAAAAATGTTGTTGCAGTGCACTCTCAAGAAAGAAGGAGATGTGAAAGTATGGTTTTGTGCTTTTCTTTATCCAACCAGATTGGATAACGAAGCAAGATGAATGAATAAGGAAGAAGAAGTGTGGCCACTCATTCAAAAGTTGTAGAAGATCCCAGTTCAAACAATATTGCCATAACTTGATGAGGAAGGAAAAATCATATTGGAACCTAGAGCAGTCACAGAAACAAGAACCAAACAGCTACAAAATCGATCAATTTTAGAGTATCTCATCAAGTGGAAGAACTTACCCGCTAAAGAGTCCAGATGGGACGATAAGAATTTTATACAGAAGCATCAAGAACTACTCAAGCATTGAGGAAAACACTTTTTGAAGGAGAGGGGCATGTTAGATCCCTATACTACTAGTGTAACCCCTTATTGTTATTAGTAGAACCCCCTTATTATATTGTTGTGCCCATGCAGTCACCATATTGTTATTATTGTGCCCCATAGAAACCCACTATTTTTATTATTATGCCCTTACATTATTATTGTTATGTCGGCTCTGATTATATTATGACCCCTTAGACTCCTATATATAGAAAGGACGTCTTTTCATTTGTATCATCTAAGAATTGTTCATTTGTGTAATGTAAAGGAGGTTGCCCCTTGAAAGAGGCTTATTTCTAAGGCGTTGATCTATCTTTTCTATCTTTTTGTGAGTTGGTTTCATAACATGATAGCCATAGACTACACTCAGTATTCCTTCACAAGAAATGAATTTAAGGATGTGGTAGGCTACCTTATCCCAGGGATAGGGAAGGCTCTCCCTTCTGACCCCATTTTTGTCTTCAATTGGTTTCTCATATTTTGTGAAGATATTTTCTTAGTAAGGGTACTATTGGCCTTGTATTCCTCTCTCCATTGGACCCCTAGAGGAAGTGTTATCACCCTACTGATCACCTCAGGATTAATGGTAATGGATAGCCCTCTGACCATAGTGGTAGCACTTATTCTTTCTTGAGGGTTTAGAGCCATGGCAAACTCATAAGTTACATGATCATTATATCCTTTGAGCAACTCAAATAAGCCTAACCAGTGATGCCTCCTGAAGATGTCTACCACGGGGGGATGAAGGTGAATTCTTGATGCATATGTGGGCTCTCTCCTATTGAATACCCCTACCATTTTCTTCTCTATTTTCAGCTAGGTGTAGGAGGTTTTCTAGGATAGCTCCAGTATGAATTAAAGAGTAGCTAAGAGATAAACTTTAGTTGATGGTTGTAATTACTACAACTCCTTATAGCCACAAAATTCTTTACTCTTATAGCCCCAAACTCTTTTTAATTCACAGGATGATTGTAATTACTAAGACAGTTCAGAGTGTACCAGTATGCAAATCATGGAAAAAGGAGAGATAGACCATTTACTTCTCACGGTACTGCCTGATATCATGACAATTGAGGACCAAGTTAACCCTAGGAACCATTCTTGCACCCTTGTAGGCTTCTTGTGGAATTTCAGTGTTTCTTGTAGCCTTCTGCGCTTCCTGTAGCTTCCTCCTATAGGATTTCTAGAGTAGGGTTTGAATTTTTCGATGGCTTCCCAAGCTGGTCCCTATCTCCTTGATTTCAAAATGAGCGAAAAATTCAAGAAAGTTTGGGTTTTATGCTATTTGTGGTCAAGGCTCAGAGTGCTGTGCTGGCTGTTGATGGTACACGTTTTCCTCATTTGGACCATTAGCCCACCTTGGGTGATCATTCTCCTATTCCTTGTAATCATCACCCACTCCCTCTTAACTGGTTTCGATTGATGTGACACTTTTTCGTGGCATGTTGACTGATGATTAATTTTTGTTCACAAGCTAAGGGTGGCCAAGTTAACTGGCCACCTCCAGCTTATAAAAAAGACATTTCCTCAACATTTACATATTTTTCATTATTTCATACCTATGGAAGAGCTCAGAATTTACCATACTTGTTCATACCAAGTGCTTGATCAGTGTATGCTGGAGTGTTGGACTTTTATGCTGCTGCTCAGGGAAGTCCTTCCTTTCCCGTTTGTTTGTGTATTTATTTTTGCTCCTATATAACTGACTGCTTGTTTCTGTTCCTGTGTGCAGGTGCTTGATATCTCAGGTGTTGTTGTTGCTGCTATTGTGGAGTCCTTCTAGGAAGAGAAAGGTGCCCATTGATGATGGTACCCTCTCCTCCTCTTGGATGGGAAGAAAACTAGATTTCAGGCTTGATGCAATGGTGGCACAGGGTGCTACAGGAGATCCTGTAGTACCGCCCCTTTTTTCTTTTCATTTTTATTTTCTTCATAGGGATGTTGGGAAGTAGTGTAGGGGTTGGAGGATGATAGCAGAGCCCCGATGGAGTAGTGAAGGGTTGTGGAAATGGAGGACATGTCTTCTATTTTTTATTTTTTTGAAATTTTCCTTATTTTTTTTTAATGAGACAGAGCATAGGTATGGGGAGATGGTGATGATTTATTTTTTATATTTTAATTTTATTTAATTTAATTTTAATTTTAATTTTATTATTAGGGATGCATGGATGATGGGTGAGTGGTTGGATCAAGTGAAGAGACCCTAATAAACCTAGGATAGGCCATGCATAAATATTTTTCTATCAGATCCCTTTTTCTATAGAATTTAAGGATATCCTGTAGCAAACTAGAGAATGCCAAAAAGTTGATTTTTGAGCCCCAAGGATGGATGAGAGTGGTAGGGACATGGTTGACATGGATGGTATGGAGTGGATGGTGGGGGAGATGAAATCAAACTTAAGCATGTTGTCCCTAGAGCTCTGCATTTTCCACTATATTGAAAACCTGCAAAATCACATAATTTATTAATGGACAGGTTGGAGTTCCCTGTCATGGTAATTTTAAAAAAAAAATTTAGGGACACACAGTCTGCCTCAAGAGAGGTTTTCAACCTTCCTACCTGCCCTGGGCACCTCAAAGGAGGTTTTCACCCAGGTATCTTTTATTTTTCTTTTTTATTTTTTCACCCCTGGGTTGCCTCATGGAGGTTTTCAACCCAAGAATTGTTAGATGCCTCATGTAGGTTTTCATCCATGTCGCTTATTGTTTTTTCTTTAATTTTTTCACGAATAAAAACAATTTTCAAGAATGTTGTGACTTGGAAGCTAGGACACTTCCAATCACTTTTACCTCATTGCTAATGGTGTTGATGAACTCTTCCTTGGACATAGGTCTTTTGTAAGCCTTCAATCTGTATCCATTGACAAGCAAGGGACTACCTTCCTCATCAATAGTCCTGATTTGAACAACTCCATTTTCATGGCACTTCTCTATCAGGTATGGGCCTAGCCACCTTGTCATCAATTTTCCTTTGAAGTTCTTGAACCTAGAGTCATATAGTAGAGCCTAATCCCCTTCTTGAAAAACATTGTCCTTGATGTTCTTGTCATGCCAAACCTTCCTTTGTACTTGGATAAATTCAGTGTGTAGGAGGGCCTGCATTTGGAAGTCACCTAGACCATTCAACTAGAGCAACCTCTCTTTTTGTGCCTTTGTGGTGGGCTCCAGTATTGCAGCAATAATGCTGCAACTCTTGGGACTCCCTTCTTTACTTTTATCAACCCGGTAGTTCGTAACAAACTTGGAAGCGACGGTGCTGTATGCACAAGTACTAACTCTTGTCGCAGCTGTCACTTGGTCAGCTAGCACAAGTCCGCTAGGAGCTTAAGACAACTTCTATGAGCTCTTAGAAGAAGCTTTTTAATTGATGGATGGAAGCTAACTCAAAGAAAGCTAATCTATTTGCGAAAGAGATTGAAAAACTGAAGGAAAGCGCAAACCCTAGCAAACCCTAATTCTACCAGCTAGTCCTACTGATGCAAAGATGAGAATGAAAACTACTGAAAGAGATGCCATTATTTCTATGAAGGTAAAATACATGTGTTTAGACTACCTTTGTCCTAAGAAAACATCTTTTTGTATTTTTGATTAAGTTGTCAGTTTCATCATGCATATGCTTTCACTGTTCTTTACTGTGCAGGGGTGGATCAAGGAGGAGAAATGCTTGGAAAAGGTTGGGAAGGTTCGGAGAGGGTCTAAGGAGTCCCTAACACCCTTCCAAAGAGTTTCACAAAGTTTGGTTGTCAAAAAACCTCATTTGTGAGCTTCTACAGGAAGTCTGCAGGGGTTCTACAGGATGTTCAGGAATTTCTACAAGATGTTCAAAAATTTCTACAGGATGTTTAAAAATTGGATTTTAGAGGATGGGTGAGTGAAGGAAGATGCGTGAATGGATATGGAGGTAAGATAGGGGCCTGGAGTGACCCAATGATTGGTGGATGGAGAGGTAAGAAGGTGTAGAAGGCTGACTTGGCTCAAAGAAGGCTGAAACAATGATTGCACAAAAAAAGGTAGGGTTACGTGGGCAAAAGGATAGATGTGAGATGAGGAACATAGCTAGGAGATGGAACAGATGTCTCTGATGAAGCTTGGGTGGATGAAAGAGTGGTAGGGATGCCCTGAACGGTGTACATTCAACTGGATCGACAAAGTCTTGCAAATACTCAAAGTTCTAGCTAATCTAATCTAACTGACAATAAAATAAATGAACAACAGCTTTATTTGAAAGAGAACCATGTATATCAACTATGCAATGAAACATTTCAGAGATCTAAACGCATAACCAACTTCTACAAATGGAAACAGTACACTAAGGATTGCATGGTAAAGAAAACTAGTGTTTTTGTTGGGACAACACGGTTACTTCAATTCCAGCCCTTGATCCAATAAGGATGAGGTGAAACCGAAAGTGTTGTTGACCCTTTTTTGGAGATTTTTTCCTATTATTATTGTACCAATCTATTTTAAACATCTGAAGCAATTCTATTCATAAACAATGACCTATCTAATCAACACAACTAAATTTACCTAACAGAAATACGTTTCAAATGCATAAAAGGAAAACAACGATGCATAAAGGAAAGGTAACAGTACAAAAAGGAAGCCCTAGGCTCTCAGGTTGGGCCCAACCCTGAGAGATATGACTCCTATAGAAAACTCAGAGTTGATATAAGATCAGACTGCTTCTCATTATCAAAAAATAGTCATAAGTCAAGAGTTATGCCAAAATGGATACAAGAGAACAAGCTAAAGCTAACAGCACTGTAGTGCAAAATATGCAATGGTTTCAAAAGTCCCTTACGAATTCTGAGGCCTTAACATTTATACACCACGAGGGCCCTAGCTGGCCTCCTAAATCTATGGGACTTGGCTGTCCAAATTGTGAGTAGACAGTCCCTTCCAAAATCTGCTTGGTTGCCTTCTAGATCTGGTTTTGGTGGCCTTTGGAGCTTGGAGTTGGGGGTGAATATCCCGAGGAAGGGCTATTTAATGTCATAGACAACCCCCCTACGAATCATCACCTCAAGCTTGGCTGTCTCCTAGCCCATGATTGCTCGGTTTTGCTCCAACATGTGTCAAAAAAAACCTGAAATAAGCACGTGTTAGCCACCTAGGAAGAGTGGCTACCCTTATTCGTACAAATGACATAAAAATACTGAAAAAAATAATGCATAAGCTATGAAAAATGAAGGATTGAACAAGGACTAAACAAGGATAATTAGGCCAAATGAGCCCAATAAGTTACCCAATTTGGGGTTCATCAGTATGATAAATCTCAAGCTCAATGTCATTACTATAAGAAGTATGGTCATTATGCAAATGAATGTAGAAAGAAGCAATATGACATTAGTAACAAACCAAGTGTAAATTTCACAAAATAAAATTAGAACCATGATAGCATGTTTTCAGCTTGTAATGTAGCACAAGAAAAACAGAGTGATATACAGTATCTAGATTCAGGGTGTAGCAACCACATGTCAGGAAACATAGAAAAGTTTTCAAATCTAGACGGAAGTGTGAAATCTAAAGTGGCATTAGGGACTGATAGCAAAGTCTCTGTCATGGGAAAATGAAGAGTTAATATCCTAACAAAGAAAGGGGAGAAGAAGTACATCTCAGATGTTTAGTTTGTCCTCGGTCTAAAATATAACCTCATAACCATTGGATAGCTCATGCAAAAGGGCTACAATGTCTTTTTCAAAAATGATGTATGCATAATTTTGGATAGGCCTCCAAGCAGACAGCTGATTGCAAAGGTTCAGATGACAAACAATATAATGCTTCCCTTAAAATTAAAATCAGATTTGCAGAAAGAAGGTGCACAAGCACAACTATCTATGAACTCACAAGAAGCTACACAAAAAGAGACAATTGTCATAAAAATAAACTTTCAAGTAGAGGTAAAAGATGAAAATTGGTTATGGCATTTGAGATTTGAACATCGCAACTTTGGAGGGTTGAATTTGCTGCATAGGAAAGGCATGGTGAAGGGTTTACCACTCATAGTAAAACCAGACACCCTATGTGGAGGATGTACCTTGGGCAAGCAACATAGAGAGACATTTCCAGTAGGAAAGTCAATAAGAGCAAAGGCACCTTTGGAGATTGTCCACTCAGATTTATGTGGATCAATGCAAACACCATCAATTGGTGGCAGCCACTATGTATTGACCTTCATAGATGACTACACAAGGAAGACATGGGTCTTTCTCCTAAAACAGAAAAGTGAAGTGTTTGAGCGCTTTTGCCAATACAAGGCTCTTGTTGAGAAGCAAAGCGGACACTACATCAAAGTCCTCAGGACTGACAGAGGTGGCGAATATATCTCAAATGATTTCCTTCGATTTTGCAGGGAGCATGGAATTCACAAGCAATTTACAACAAGGTATACACCTCAGCAAAATGGTGTGGCAGAAAGGAAGAATAGAACCATTATGGAGATGGCAAGGAGTATGTTGAAGGAAAAGCATCTGCGAAATGATTATTAGGCTGACGCTGTCGCTTGTGCAACATATATCTTGAATAGATGTCCACCCAAAAGTGTCCAGAACATAGTTCCTGGAGAGGCATCGAGTGGAAGAAAGCATAATGTCACTCACATGAGATTTTTCGTATGTGTGGCGTATGCACATGTCTCGGATGAGTTGAGGAAGAAGTTGGATAGAAAGGGGGAGAAATGTATATTTTTTTGATACAGTAATGAATCCAAAGCATACAAACTCTACAATCCATCAACCAAGAAAGTCATAATCAACAGAGATGTGCAGTTCATAGAAGAGGAAGCATGGGATGGAAGTTTAGAAAAGACAGTCAATGTCAAAGCATGCATACCACATGAGGACAATGAAGAATTAACAACAAAAAGTAATTCTTCAACAGTGACTCCCTCTACTCCTATTCAAGTGAAATAAAGCAGGCAATAAGCAATGCCATCAACAAATAATAGGATAGTTTCGCGTAGCCAAGAAAGTGCTTCTCCAAGCACACCACGAAGTGCGACACCAAGTGACATGTCAAGCCCATTTTTAGCAAGCACAAGAAGACCAAAATTCAGAAATTTAAAGGAAATTTATGAGCAGGATGAAGTTGATATTAGCGCTGGTCCGAATTCCTTATTTGCCTTGTTTTGTCATGTAGATGACCTAATCCATTGAAGATGCAATCAAAGAAGAAAATTGGGTTGCGGTAATGGAGGAAGAAATAGAAGCAATAGAAATGAATGACACATGGGAGTTAATGAGCCTTCCGAAAGGAAAACATGTCATTGGAGTGAAGTGGGTCTATAAAACAAAAAACAACATTGAGGGAAATATTGAAAGGCACAAAGCAAGACTAGTTGTCAAAGGATACAAGTGACAACATGGAAGAGATTATGCAGAGACATTCGTGCTAGTCACGTAGATGGAGACAGTGCGCGCAGTTGTGGCAATTTTCGTGCAACGTAAATGGAAAGTGTATTAGATGGATGTAAAATCACTGTTCTTGAATGGAGTGCTAAAAAAGGAAGTGTATGTTGTGCAACCGCCCAGTTATCAGATTGAATGCCAAGAAGACAAAGTGTATTGGTTGAGGAAAGCTCTCTATAGGTTAAAGCAAGCAGCATGTGCATGGTACAACAAGATAGATGCTTACTTGTTGGACAATGGCTTCGGCCAATGCGACGGTGAACCCACTCTCTACATTAAAGAGAGCGAAGGTAAGATTATCATTGTCGTCTTATATGTAGATGATTTGATTTTTACAGGCAGTGATGATTTCCTCATCGCTGATTTCAAACAAGTCATGAAGAGTAAATTTGAAATCACTGATTTGGGATTGCTAAGATATTTTTTGGGCATAGAAGTGAAGCAAATAGAAAATGGCATTTTTATCTCTCAAGTGAAGTATGTGGTAGACATTTTGGAGAGGTTTAAAATGCAAAACATTAAGTCCGCACCAACTCCAACTGTCATAAGGTTAAAGTTGAGCAAAGAATATTGCAGCAACAATGTCAATCCGACATCATACAAAAACATGATAGACAACTTGATGTATTTGACCGCCATTAGGCTAGATATAATGTATGCAGTAAGTTTGGTGTCAGGGTTCATAGAGACACCCAAGGAGACACATTGGCAAGCAACGAAAATGATTTTAAGGTATGTCAATGGGACAAAATAGTATGGCGTTTTGTACACAACAACAAATGATTTCAGACTAGTTGGTTACACTGACAATGCTTGGGCAAGCAGTGTCGATGACAGAAAGAGAACATCAGGATATGTTTTTCATTTGGGTTCCGGAGTCATTTCATGGGCCTCCATGAAGCAGCTAATAGTGTCACTGTCAACGACAGAAGCTGAATATGTCACAACAATAGCAACAACGTGTCAGGCAGTTTGGATGAGAAGGATGTTGAGGGATCTTTGTCATGACCAAGAAGGAGCGACAACTATTTTTTGCGACAACACCTCAGCAATTGCATTATCAAAGAATTTTGTCTTCCATAAGAGGACCAAGCATATTGATGCTAAATATCATTTTATAAAAGAGTTGATTAACAATTGTGTTGCAACACTGCAGGTCACAGGAACAATTTGCTGATATCTTCACAAAGCCATTGGCATGTGAAAGTTTTGTTTATCTCATAAATTGTTTGGGAATTGTCAATGATGGCAATTGTGATTAAGGGGGAGTGTTGGAATAATAATCCCAACTACCGCAATGAACATTATGACAACAACGATATTTGTTAGAAGTATTTTTGCAGGTTGTGTCTCTGTTTGAAAATGGAAGCAATGAAGCACGCATGAACCATTCCGAAACACAACAAGGAATTTAGAGCATTTAATGTGTTTTGCTAAATAGATATGGACAAGCATTCATTCAGCGACTATTGCCCACAAACACTTGTGTTACTCTGATTACATTCAATAACAACATCATATTAATTCTTTTGCTCTCTCATGAATTAAATGTAAAATCGTATGTTGAGTTAAATATGAATGTAAAAGTCATTTTGTAGAGGAGAGGGTAAGAGAGTTAAAGAGAAAAAGAGCAAAAGAGCGCAAATTTTGGTGGGTGCGTAAAAACAACAATTATTGTGTTTCACTGTGTGTTATTCAGCGTAAGTGTAAATCACTGTAAAACCTTTGTTTTACTTAGTGAATGAGTCGAAGTATCATGTAAATGTATTTTCATGTTTTAGAATTCAATACCAAGTTTTTAGTGTGTTACTCCAAACTTACTTTGCTCTATTATTGGGGTGAGTGAATATTTTTGTTAAATCTGCGTATAGGTTCTAGAAAAGTCATAGCACTAGGCAGTGTCATGTAAATATATTGTCATGTTTTAGAATTCAATTCTATGGAAAAATCAGGCTTATTCATGAAGCCATGCGCTGCGCAGTCTCATGTAAATGCATTTTCATGTTTTAGAATTCAATTCTAGGGAAAAATCAGGCCTATTCATGAAGCCATGGAACCTATCATTCGATCCCTCTACAACAGTCATAACCTCAACACCAGTTTGGGTGAGATTGCCAAGCCTACCCTTGCATCTCTAGAATCTCTCATCGCTAAAAGCCATTGGAAATGCAATTGGGAAATTTTATTGCACGTGCCCGGAAACAGAGGAGTATGCCAGAACCACCTATGCACACATTTGTGTGGAAATGGACTTCAGCGCGAGATTCCCAGCTGAAATAAACCTAACAAGTAAAGACTATGTGTGGAACCAGAAACTCAATTATGAAAGTGTCATCTTCAGATGTCGATCCTGCTTTGAGACAGGCCATCTAGCCAAAAATTGCCCAAAAGCCTCCCAGAAAAATTCTGCTAGAAAAAAACACCACAGATCTACATGGTGGGAAGGAGCACAAAAAAACACTACACTGTCATCAAAGAAGAATACTCTAGAGAAAACTCTGAATCACAAGAAATCGGGCAAGAAAGAAACAACTCTCAAGACAAGCAGGGAGAAAGCCCCGCCCAACAAATCAACCGCTATGAGGATTCGAATACCGCACAAAATAAATCTTCATTTAACAGCGAAGCGGATCTCCTAGACCAAACTTCTTCTCCGACTATCTTCAAAAGGACGAACACAATAGATCACGAAGCTAAAACACCACTGTCCCAAGAACCAGAAGAGATGAAGGAGATGCAAGATAAAGGAAGTTGGAAGACCGTAAAGAAAAAAAGAAAGCTACAACACCAATCTCGCCAAGAAAGACGAGGAGAAAGCTACAGCACCAATCTCGCCAAGAAAGACGAGGAGAAAGCTACAGCACCAATCTCGCCAAGAAAGACAAGGATCCAGATAATTAAAAACTAAGAAAATTGTAGGTCCGATAGACTAATTTGGTCTCAGTGAACGTTAACCACCACCACTATCATCATCATCACTAAGTTTTTAGTGTGTTGCTCCAAACCTATTTTATTCTATTTTTGAAGTGAGTGAATATTTTTCGAAGTCTTGGTATAACTTCCCGAAAAATCATAAAGTTGCGCGAAATTACCTCTGGTGCGAAATTGAGCTACACTTAAAAAAAGGTGCGAAATTGAGCTACACTTAAAAAAAGCTTCGGGAAAATCATAACCCTATGCCTCTCCGTCGTAAATTCACTGTGAGTAAGTCAATTTTGCGCGAAATTAACTCCGCGGTGCGGGAAATTGAGCTTGGCGAAAGTCAAAGCCCTATGCCCTATGCCTCTCAGCGTAAATTTTTCCAACATACAGAGTCGACTATTTCAGAGTATGCTATCTATCAAACATAATTGGATTTAGTAAATTAAATTATATCTTATGATCCCGTGAGAGAAAAAGGAGCCGGCCATGTGTCATAAATACGTGAAGGCTACAGTCCCGAGATGGCGTGAAACAAAATATTTCGAGGTGGCTTCAAGTCCAATATCGAATGCGAAACGAAGGAGGTACATCCGTCGTGCTGGTAAGAAAATTATATTTAGTCTTAATCTTTATTCGAGAAATTAACCCAACTTCATGACCCCTCCCAATCAATGATCACATCCCAAGTGAAATATCTTCACTCACCCACTCCCAAATATATTCTATAATGTGAAATCCCATGTTTGATTAGTTTCAACAAAGATATCTTTCCATCATGTCAAATCCCATATTTCTATTTTTATTGCCTTTTAATAAAAATGATAAAAAACAAATAAAAAATCACTCCCATTCAAATATTAAAATACTACTTTATATGTAAAACAAAAACGAGCGCATCTCATCATGGCTCTATCAGCATATCGTACCATAAGCAGCATATGGCGTATCTCGTCTCATCATTGATAAATTTTTTAAATTGGTGTTTTATACCTGTCATCATCAAAGTTAATTTACAGGCAACCGTTTTAATTCCTCGGCCGGAGAGTTTGTTTTTTTAAGTATACTCCCATTTTTCACAATGAAAGTAGTGATGAACTCAAATGTGTTTAATTTACGGCAAACCAATTAAATTCCTCGGCCGAAGTGTTTAATTTTTCGTATGCTCTCATACATCAAATTTATAATGGGAAAGATAAAGTTTTTAAAAATTATGTTGTCATTCTGTAATGAATGTAATTTAACTAAAAATGAAATGGTCAATTTTATCTAAAATTTGTAGAGGTTTTTTAAAATTATAAGTATAAGTTGTTTACTTATGATATTAAAGTTACTCAAACGGTTTTTTAGAGTGTGAAAATCTATTTATCATTCAAAATTATATTTAAACAATAAAATAAATATAAGCTCAAAATTGTTAAAAAAATCAACTATTAATTAAATTGCTCCTTTACCATGGGTTGAAAATAAAGTTTTTAAAATTTATGATGGCATCACGACATTCGTGTGAATATGGATGGCCAAATGAAGGATGAGGTAAAGAAAAATATCTTAATCCTTACCCAAGTTAGTCTTAATCTTTATTCCAGAAATAAAACTGACCTCATGACATCCCAAGTGAAATATCTTCCCTCAATCACTCGCAAATTTCAACAAAGTTATCATTCTATAATGTCAAATCCCATGTTTAATTGATTACCTGTTTATCAAGCAACTTGGCAATTTTTTTTGCTTTTTATGTAGGAATCTGGTGACATGAAATGGCTAAGCAGGCTTTGGCGCTAAGTTGGGATTACTCCGAAATGAATTTAGGAAATGGAAAAAGGTTGCAAGCAAAGTATGAGGCAACCGTGGGCAACTTTTATTTTTTTTTAAGTGTAATTTGGGGAAATTAAAATAAAGTTGTTTTTATTGTAATTTTTTAGATTTTTTGGATTTTTTAGTGATAGAATTTGGCTGAAAAAATTGAGGTGAAATTTTGATTTGTATTATTTAAACAGTTCTTTCACTGTATATATGAATTCAGCACCCTGAAAAACTCTTAGAACACTTTAACTGTGCAAAAGTATCCATCAAACTTGTGATTTCAATACATTCCTACTAGACTTTAGAGAAATTACATCAAAAAAATTCCAAAAATTCTCAACTCACATTAAAATGGTCAAATTATAATATTTTCATTATTTAAATTATATCTTTAAATATGAAATAAGTTTATGTTAGTCACCGTGACACAATTTAGTCTTAATCTTTATTCTACAAACAAAGCTAATTTCATGAACCCTACCAATCAATGATCACATCCCAAGTAAAAACGTTTTGAGAAATATTTTCCCTCAACCACTCCCAAATTTCTTTTTTCAGTAAGAAAAAAAAGCAGTATTTTGTATTAATGTAGGAATATTTACATACTGGAAAAGTGATATGCTTTGTCAGCGACATGATATAAAAATGGCGGTGTAAAAACACAACCCACGGAGATAATAGATACATTGCAATGCTAGACACAAACTGTATGCTAAAAGATATGTATGAGTATGAGAACTCATCAAAATTACCAGGATAACTACCAAGTTCATATGGATATAAGATGAAACCACCCAGTTGAGATAAAACCAAAAGATAGTAAAGAGATCATAACTTCCGCAAATAGGTAGAAGTCATTGGCGAAAGAAAACACGTGACAGATACCAAAAAACAGAGAGGATCAAGTACCTGACCAAGAGATATCTTCTATTTGGAATGAGGCTGAGCCCATTTGAATCTCCATTTTCCATATGCTAGTCTCATCAGCTTTTTGGTTTTGAAGTTTGTCCACATGATTAATGTTGTAGTCCTTTTCCCTGTTCCATAATGCATCTATCATGTTCATCCATACTAATAATATAAGAAGCTTAACCACTGATTTCTTTTTGACATGATGAATGATGATTTTCGAGTCCCCAAAGATATAAAAATTCTGAATGTTCAAAAACAGGCCTAGATAAAAAAAAACCAACCAAAACCATTGTTTCAACATTATTGTTCGTACCCTTAAGCCAGCCACTCCCAAATTTCAACGAAAATATCATTCTATAATGTGAAGTCCCATGTTTAAGTAATTTAATTGATTACCCGTTTATCAAGAAACCACCGCCGTTTCTTTTCTTTTTATGTAGGAATCTGATGACATGAAATGGCTAAGAGGGCCTACCGCAAAATGAATTTAGAAATGGAAAAGTATCAAGCAACCCTTAGTAATTTTTTTTTCTTTTCTACTTTTATGTAGGAATTTGGTGACACGAACATGGTATATATAAAATTGTAATGTTTTTGTCTAGTAAATATTTATGAGAAATTTTGAATTTGAAATCTCACTATTTATATATTATTTTATAATACAATTAATTAAACTGCATCTTTACAAAAAAATTATTAATATTTTGTTATTTAAACTATAATTTTAAATATAAATATTAATTATATATATAAAAAAAATTAATGGTATGAAATCAAATTTTTAAGTTTATGACATTTTCCCAAAATTCCTGTTCAATTTTAATAAAATTAATATAAAACAAATATAAAATCACTCCATTAAAAAATAACCTCATTCAAATATTAAAATACTTTGTATAGTCGCTGTCTCAAGATACTTTTACCAAAAGCAACATGTGCATCTCATTATTGTTGTGTGAAGATAATAAATAAATTGATGTTTTACATATCTAATGATCAAGTTTAATTTACCGGTAACCGAAAGAATTCCTGAGCGAAGGAGTTTATTTTTCTTGGTATACTCCTTTTTTTTACAATAAAAGTACTGATGGATTTAAATGTTCTAGGCCTTCTCCGTAAAGGCTATAAATTTACATCAAATTAAAGTTTTTAAAAATTATGATATCATTTTGGCATTTTGGGATTAGGAAAGAAGGAAAAATTTGCTGGCAATTTGATTTCTGTGTTTAGTTATTTTTCTATGTAGTGTTACAATAAGGGCTTTTTTATCTAAATAAATTATCTCAAGAGCTAGCTATCATGATATTTACATAATTGTTCTCACTTTCCTTGATGGCCTCACACTCTAAAATGAAATGATTTTATGTTTCCACTTTTCCATAGGTGCAAAAAAAACGCACTTTTCTCCCCTTAACTAAGCAATAAGAATTTTTACACTCCATGAGATATTGACCCTTATGTAGGCTTTTTCATGATGATTACTAGTAGGATTAAACTCTTCAATATTATACTTTATGTTTCTACCTAGCTCTTTATTCGAAGTATGATTGTGGAATTTATCCATAACAAAAGCCTTTACCTCTTTACTATTTGTGGGAGACATGTTCAAGTAAATATCCCATTTACTAAACCATTTGTTATTTTTCCGCATCCAAGTCTTCTTTGTGTGGCACAATATGTCATTGAAGACAACCTTAGGTAATTTTCCCTCTTCCATTTGCTCAATTTCTTTTAAATATTTTATTAGTTGCACCATAGCAATTGCTTCAATAGGAGCAACCCCCATTTTACTTAGTAAGATATCATAAGGAACTGAACTTTTATTTTTGAACTTGTTTGTAATTAAACATTTCGAAATTTTCTCAATTTGTTTCTACTGTAAGTCATATGTATTGTTGGCCCATAATTTACAACCATAGAGAACCATAGAGAACCATCATAATCACAAAAAGCCTAAAAAGACTTTGAGTAGTCTTCCAATCCCATAGCATAAAATGATTTCCACCCTATTTTGAAAATCATAAAATGATTTCCAACCTACCAAAGTTCTTTTCTTTCTGCAACCTTCCCCACTTAGATTTTTGTTGAAGTCAATTCCGAGATATTTGTAATCCACAACTTCTTCGGGAGTGTTGTCTTCAGAGTAGAATTTATGTTGGCTTTGTTTTCTTTTGTTAGAGAAAACCACCACTTTCGTCTTGCTAATATTGACTTGCATCACCACCTTTTTATAAAGATGATAAAGGGAAAGTAAGTGATCTTGTAGGCCAAGAGAAGATTTAGTTATCAAAATAAGGCCATCTGCATACAAAAGAAGCCTTATAATAAATTTGCCCAAATGAACACCATCAATGCCTTGTTAATATGAGTGTCTAGATAACTTGTTCTTTCACACTATAAACCATTAAATTTTATGATATTCACTGTCAACTTCTTGAAACTTCTAAACATACTATTTTAGTCTCAATCACTAAGCATGATTCTTCACATATTGATGAGGGAAGGGAAAGTGGTTCATCCATCATAAGTCACCTCCCTTTGGGCAACATAGGTGGCCACACTCATGCATTCAATCACCTTCCATAATGTTGAAAGAATTATTGTAAGGCCCTTAGGCGCATGAGCACATGCTCTTACATGTTGCACCTCATGGATAGACTTCAACCGGATTGAACGTTTCAAGCACTCAGTCCTGGCATTAGTCTGTTTTTCCATAAAGGCATAATGTCGCAATGTGCACATCACATTGTGGACATGGTCACATGGTATGGGTGCACGACCTAGTGCTAAGTTTGGATTTTCAAACTTATGTTACCTATCAAGTGGAAATTTTATGTTAATCATTTGTTTTTCATGCTTATACCTTTATGTTTTATATAGATATGTGAGTGTGAAGTAGGCTTGTAGGTAGTTATACTTAGAAGAAGAATCTTCTAAGCATAATAGCTCACTAGTTTAGCTCTATAACACCATTTTCTTAAATGAAATGTATGCTAACATTGTTTAATTAGAGAATTCCACTACTATAGTCTTTCTTTCTATTCCTTTTCATGTCTATAAAAATCTCATTTCTAGTCGATCGACAATAAATAGGTGTTGCAACTAAACAAATTGTCTAAATTAGTCTTTGTCTAAATCACTCATTAGAATTTATGACAGGCTACTTAAATACTAATATGTCAAATTTACGGTTTCAATTTTTTCGCTGGTCATTTTTCACATTTAAATTTTTTTATTCATCGTCAAACATGTTCAAAATGAAAATTTTTTTTTTGGTGAAATGTTATATTTCAAGCCTACTGAGTGATTTCAGTCGATTTTGGTGACTCATGGATGAAGCGATACGTTTATTGAAAAAAAAAAAAAAAAATGTGTGGACTGTGGCACGGATTGATCCGAGTAGATTGCATGCTTGTCAATGCATGTAGATTCAAAGATTCCTACCAAATGCATAGGGTATGCAAAGGCCAGCTTAAGGCTCTTGGGAGGTCACACACACATATAATTGGAGGAAGCTTAGTGGCGAGGACAAAAAGTAAACTCACTCTTGTATAAGACGCAGGTCAATAAAATAGATGCATCGCACGTTGTAAGGTTGGAGGAAGGGGTTCAATGGGTTCTTTGGGTTTTCTGTAAACCTCAGGGGAGGATCTTATTGCTCGATTGGGTATCATGTGGGTAGGGTGTTGCACTCTACCTCTTTATGTGTTACAATCGGGGAAAATGGGTTGGAGTTATTCATCTCCAATTAAGCCAAGGTGTTGCAACCTTCTTGCTTTGTACTTTGGTTAGTGGACCGAACAACGGATATAATGTGTTATTTGTATATTGATATTAATCTTGAGGTGTTAGGCCTATCACAATATGATTTCATACTATGGAAAATATGAATTGGTTAAGTGTAATAAAAATTCCGTTGAAAACTTAATTAAGGAAATAAGTAAGAAGTTTGTGACGTCGAGTCAAAGTTGACTACAACCAACATGGTCATGCCATCGATTAGAAATAAATTCATGCCACATTCCTATAGGATGAAAGCACGCTCTAGCCTTAGCAAGGCCTCTAGTGTTGTCATAGATGATATTAGAGCAAACTAACAACATGACAAAACAAGAAACAAATATGACTCAACAATAACTTGGGGTGAAGATGGGTGACACAAGTATATGAATTGGAGGGTGCAAGTATGGAGGTATGTCAAGATCTTTTTGTTGTTCTTCATTTGATGCAACCCATATGAGGAGAAAAACTAGATGAGCATATGCATAGTTTGTGCTTTGTGGACATTATGGTCAATGAGAAGATGATCTAGGCACTTATAGATATGGGTGCATTGCAAAAAAGTATGAGGGTAGATTTGGAAAAGGAACTTGGGCGAGAATTACTATGAGTAAAGTTGTAGTGAAGGTGGTAAACTCTAAGGTAAGGGTAGCGAGAGGGGTGGTCTCATCAGTTGAAATATAAGTGGGCGCGTGGCATGGATGCATGGATTTCACTATATTACCAACAAATGATTTTGAGGTATATTCAAATATGATTTTGTCTGAAGGAACATGGTTGTTATTGCACCATAGTTGGATTAGCTAATTATACTTGGGGAGAATAAGATGTGGGTTATGCACGCAATTGCACAAAGGCAACGGAGGAAGGGTGAAACTAGTATTTATATTAAGAATGAAGAGGCTAGCATGGTGCATGGAGTCACAATTGTACACCACTGTGATAAAAGAGGTTGTATTTGATGGAGTGGGGATGCCTATTCCACCAAACCTTTTTGACCTATTGGAGTGGGCAAATTGGATTCCAAATGAGTTATTGAAAGTGCTCCCACCCAGGCTCACTATTGACCATCATATATAAATAGAGCATCGACTATAGCCATTGGTAAGAGCTCGCTATCAACTGTTGAGTCCAAAGTTGGGGGTGTTGAGACATCAATTGATAGAGTTTATTGATGTAGGTTTCATATGTCCTTCAAGGTCCCTATATGGTATTGATATTATTCTAGAAGAATAATGATACCAATGAGTCGAGGATGTATATTGTTTACAAATCCATAAAAAAGTAGAGAGTGAAGAACTAATATTCACTATCGATTGCATTTGATTGTTTTGATAAATTGGAAAAAGCCAAGGTGTTCACGAAGTTGGACCTAAGCTAGGGATATATCAAGTTCATATCGTAGAGGGTGATGAGGAAAAGATAGCCATGGTGATTATGTGTAGGATATTTAAGTTATTTTTGATACCTTTTGATCGATGTAATTCCCCAGCTACCTTTCACATTTTGATGATCGACGTTCTTCATCCCTTCTTAGACAAGTTCATGTTAGTACATTTTCGTGACATTGTGGTGTATAGAAAGGACATGGAAGAGCACAAGAAGCATTTAGAAAAAGTATTTAAGACATTTGGGAGCATTAGTTTTACTTGAAGAAGTCAAAGTGAATTTTTCTATAGGAGGAGATACAATTTTTGGGACATCTAATTGGCAATGAGTGTATCTACATGGACCTGAGAAGGTTAGGGTGATCGAGGAATGGGGGGAGCCACATGACTTGCATCATGTGAGGGTATTCTTGGGGATGGCCAAATACTATAGGAGATTTGTGAAGGGCTATTGGAATATTTTTGCACCATTAACTGACTTAGTAAAGAAGGAGAGACCATGGAGATGGACATAGTACAACAATATTATGTTGAGTAGCTTAAGAATTTAATTATCTCTACCCCAATTTTAAAGCTTCCATACCTTGAACATTCATTCAAGGCACAAATAGATGCATAGAACTTGGCCAGTGAAGGAGTTTTGACTCAGGATGGGCACCCCATAGCTTTCAAGAGTAGGAATTTACAAGATCGGGATGGGAGGTATGTGGTTCTCTTAAAGGATATGACTACAATAGTGCATTTTCTATAGGAATGGACGCATTACTTGTTTGGGAAGTAATTTGTGGTTAATACAAATAAAATCGTGACAAGTTACTTTGCGATTCAACCCAAATTTCCCCTAAACATGTTCAGTGGCAAGATTTCTTGGCAAAGTTTGACATGACCATTGAGTACAAGTCATGCCATCTCAATGTTGTGGTAGATGCTTTGAGTAAAAAGGAAGAAATTGTTTCACTCAAGGAGGAGGAGTTGCCTACATCAAATGGGAATCAAGTTCAAATGGTATATGAGCTACAAAGGAGGATTCATTATGGTTTAGAAGTTGATTCAACTGTGAAGAACAATATGAATTAGGTGAAAGAAGGAAAGACAAGGAAGTTATTAATTCCTGATGGAGTCTTTCTTTTTGGGGAACATATATTTGTTCCTAAGATGAGTAGTCTATGAAAGGATCTCTTGAAGACTTGCCTTAGGATGACTACCTAGACAACATAGAACACTAGCATTGTTGGAGAGAGAGTAGTTATGGGAGCACAAGAGGTGTGACATTGAGGAGTATGTGTAGAATTTTATTATGTGTTAGCAAGACAAGTTGGATACCATAGTGAATACAAGTCTATTACAACCTTTATTGATTCTAGATAGACCATGGATGAGTGTCTCAACGGACTTCATCACACAACTTTCGATGGGACAAGGGTATAACGAGATTACGGTCATGGTTGATTGTTTTTTCAAGTATGATATCTTCATTCAGATGAAGGTTCCAAGTAGTTTTGAAGAGATAAAAAATATATATTTTTAGATATATAGTTAAGTACTAGGGTATTCCATTGGGCATTGTGTGAAACAAGTTTACAAGATTCACTAGGAAGTTTTGGAAATCAATGTTCAAGCTTGTCAATGCATATTTGCTACATAGTTCAAGTATCCATGCATAGGAAAATTGATAAACATACATATCAATGGACTTCTATAGTACTAATTAAGATATTATGTGAGGGATGATAAGAAAAAATTGCTAGATTTGTTGGATGCAACATAATTAAGTGATAATTTACACAAGGGTTTAGTAACAAGTTAGAGTCCATTAAATTTTACCAATAATAGAAACCCATGATGCCACATTTGGTGATGCGGGGACATTATGGGAATAGTCCTTTGGCCTTAGGATTCATTATGAGTTATCATGAGAGGTTGGAGTTGGGTTGAGTGCACCTAACCAATGAAACTGACAAGATGAAATTGTGGTTGATCATGAGAGGCGTGACACAAATTTCAATGTGTGAGATTTTGTCTTTGTCAAGATGACTAAGGAATAGTTCCCACCATTGACTGGGATGTATATATTGCTAGTTTTGAGGAATCTTTCAAGGTTATTTAAAGGATTGGGGATGTCTCTTATAAGCTAAAGCTATTGTTTCACTCAAAGGTTTGCCACACTGTCTTTCATATAAATAAGCTTAAACCATGTCAAGTAGACACAGATGACTAAAGTAAAGGAGAACCATTATGTGCACAGACATTGATTGTTGATCGACCAGAGATGGAACTTGACGAGATCTTGGCATAGAGGATTGCAAGGATCAACAACAATCATCGACATGAGTAGCTTGCTTGGTGGAAGGATGTTCTAGAAGAGGAGAATGGTTGTGACACGTATTTGTAATTGTGGAGATGGGAGCATAATATTTGTGATTTTTAGGAATAGAATTGACTAGTAGTACCAAGATTGTTGAGGAAAACAATGAATGAGGGTGGGGAAGAATGTAAGGTTGCTAGACACATGAGTGTGTGCACTCCTACACATCACACAATATCCCTTGGGGAGACTTCAACTGAATTGAGCGTGTTAGACACCTGGTCCCCAAATTAGTCAATTTTCTATTAAAATCACCATGTCATGGTGCACCCATCACATTGTGGACGTGGGAGCACAATGAAGTGCATCAGGTAAACTTTAGTGATTCATGGATGGATTGACATGTTGATCGAGTATAAAAAGAGCAAGAAAACATGTGGAGTTTGGGATGAATAAGTCTGAGTAGAGTTTGTGCATGTTGGCCTGAGTAGATTCAAGTTTTTCTAATGAATGTGTAAGGCATATAAAATTTCAACCCAAGGGTCACCCTAATGAGCATGACCCTTCATGTTCTTGGGAGGTGTTGACAGGGTGAAATTCACAGCTAATGGTTAGAGGATCTCCCTGATATGAAATTCCAATTTTATCTCGCACTGTTTGGGATAGGAGTCACATCCAATATGTGGACTTGGATGCCACAATGTTTGTTTATTTTCTCTTGGTTTTTTAGTGAAGAGGTTTTAATTTGAAGGAAAGAGTGAAATATCCATAGTATGAATATGAATCCGTTAAAAAATTATAAACTTGAAATACAAAGTACAAAAATATAAAAGAAAAACAACAAGATGATGTACATCTCAAGGGTGATTGGTTAGCTAAAACCATCCAAGACATATAAGAGTAATGAGAGCACCAAAAACTAATTTTAAAGTAGTCCACAACTAATAACTAGTGTAATGTGTGGAATGAAAGAGCATAAATTCATTAGAAAGCACATGAGTCATAAGGCACAAATTTTTTCATAATTATATAACTCATGTGAAAGAAAACATGCACACATAATAGAATTACATGATAGCCTTACAAACACCATGAAAGTGCACAAGAATCATGCCAACAGTAGAACTTCTCATTGAGAATGTTGAAAACTCAAGTACGTGTACCACAAATCCAAGGCCTCACTATATCTCAATCCTCAAAATACCAAGAGTAAGAGTTCTAAGAGCCACTTAATTGCTAAAAGCCTCCCCAATGATAAAAGCCCTTTGCTGGAGGCATAAGAGTATATTTATACTAATGGGTAGGCAACGATTTTCCTTCCCCATGAATTTTTAGCTACCTCATGACATATCACACCTGTAATAACTTTTCATTTTCATATTGACTCCTGCATGACTTTGGTATTTCCCCATTTTCATAATTATGGAAAAATAATATTCACAATATAACAAAAGAAATACAATGAACTTTCATGTTGCATCTTGGGAGGAAGATATTGAATTTCAGAAGAGATCCTTTGGTGTCTTAACCAAACCCTAAGACAACCTTGGTGTTGGTTTAGCTATTCAATGATTTTTATTAATTGTTATTTCATTCAACATTTCCAAGATGTTTGGCATGTTTAGATACTGATGGATATTGTAATGAACATCTATAGAACCATATTTCTTTCTTTTAAGGCTCTCCACATTACTATATCACATGCATCCAAAGTGTATAGTAGTTGCACTAGTTTGTGGACTCAAAATGGTAGTCTAGACAATATTTGTAGTTGGGAAGTCATGCTGCCATATTGACCATTGTTTTCCATTGCATGGAAAAGCTCATAATCTTTGTCTATCCTCCTAGAGTTACATATGTGTTTGATCAATGAGTTGTGAGTTGCAACGTCAGGAAGACAACCATGATAACTCATTTCACCAAAGATAACCAGAGCTTCAGGAATGCATCTTTTAGAGCAAGGCGCATCTATACTATTGTTAGAGATTAAAACATTTGGAGTGAATCCTCTGTTCTATATTGCCTCAAAAAATTTAAAAGATTTATCCAATCTTCCCAAATTTGTTAACCATTTATAAAGATATCTTAAGTTACCAAATTAGGCTTATGCCCCCTCTTTATCAACTCATTCCAAAACCTTTTTTCCCTGTGTATATTTTCCAAGGCATACCATCCATTAGGAATGATGTTTTAGCTTTTCATATCAAGAGGAAATTATTTTCGTCTTAGGTTAAGCAATGCCTCCAATTCTCATACATTTTTATATAGAGATAGGGCACCGAGAAGAATTTGGAAAGCAGGTGTATTTAGATCAAATTCTTCTTGCTTATGAAATGTCTCACTTTATCTCTCCACCATGTGAAGAGAAACAATATCTTATTATTAGTATGGTGAAGGTTTTCATCTATGACCAAAGATCAACCATTTCCACCAATGTGCATTTATTTTACCAACTTCCACATTGTCTTAAAATATTTCATCCTGCCTAAACTATTAAGCATTGGATTGGAAGTATCTATCCCAAGGCTGTAACCAGGTTGTTGAGATGTCCTCATAAATGAAAACATATAAGTATTCATATAATTTTATTTCTAGAACCTACCTGCAACACCAAATCTATAGATATCGTTATATCACATTATTTTAGGGATTCTATACGCTCCTCAGACGCCCCAACCACATTGTCGGTCTTTGATAGTTCAACCTTTTAACTTGTTGTAGCTGAAATGGTTTGTTGGCACATAACTATACACAATCATAGCTTGAGGAACAACTAAAATTTATCATTCCACATTGACAATTTTCACCATAGACTCTTGTTGGGATAAAGGAGGATAGTGTGGAGGAACACTACACACCATCATCTTCCATAAGTACATTTTTGCAGGTTGGTCTTCAATTAGGATGAAATTTCAAACATCATATTGAAATCAAATAGTCCATCTCTCTTCCCATCGAGAATATTTCAAGAAACCTTCATCAAAATTTCCCCCCTTATATCACTATAAAACCCTTATGTTATATGAACCACACATGTTGCACTAATGATATATCTGATGGAAAGATGCTTTTCACAATCATTAGAGAGGATACCCCGAGTGTTCCTTTGGTATTCCTTTGGAAGTGTCTCAACAATTAGTAAAGCATCAAATGTTCCAAAATACATAGTCTTGTCTCCCAATGACTTGCTACAAATTTGGTATGTATAACGACTGCATTATATGCCTAGAAACACACTGAATGCATTACATGTCCACAACGAAGGCATTTTACTGGATCACTAAATGTAAAAATAATTGAATAGGGAAATTTGATTCCAAGCCTTATCATGACATGTGTGCACTAAGAAAATATTTAACATGCATGCATTACAATCCATGCAGTGGAGGTAATCAATGCTAAGCCCCTTCCCAACCCAACATATGTTACAAAAGGATAGCGACATGATTTTTATGTCTTTTATGGTGCACAAGTAAATGACATTGAGTAGTGCAACACAATAGAGTTGAGTAGTGCAACGTTATGGTGTGGAATAGTGCGTTGCAATGATGTTGATTGGTGCACCACAATGGTGTTGAGTAGCGCAATTCAAGTATGGTTGGTAGCATAGTGCATGGTTCATAGCTACATTGTCCTTGTGCATTACGATGCTACATGAGTCTCACAAACAAAGATCACGACTAAATAAGTATCAAATATGTCATCAATTGAATATCTCAATGACCAAAGTCACTTTATTCCTAGAAGCTCTAGAGATCCCTACTCATTGATTCCAATCCCATTTCATACTATATGAAGAGAACCATCCACATTATCTCCACCATAAGATTTTGTAATAGACTGCCTGATACGTATCGCTTTGAATACATATGCACTACAATAAACAATTGTTTGTTCACCAATGATTATAGCACCTCCCAAAGGCATTTTAAGGATTATTAATAGACTAACACCATTATCTAGATTGTTTTGTTGCCAAGGTCCCTCAGAACAATCTTTTTCCTTTAGAAGGACCTCATATGTCTTGATATGCCTTTTATCTTTGTTATCCTGGTATAACACAACAATTGGAGTTTTTTCACAACCATATAAACTTTATATCCAAACTTGAAGCTCCTCAAGCCTAATGTTGAAAACCTTTTTATGTTGTACCTTATTTTCAAAGGGTATAACCTTGAATAAACCATCATACAGGTGGATTCCTTTTAACCAAAACTTTGGATCAATGATACCAATCTATAAATTATTTGTAGGACACCCAATACGATATGAGACATCTCTCATTTCCTTTGTAATAACCTCATCTGATTATGTGTCTCATTGAAGAACATAAAACTTATATAGATCTCTGTGGAAATGACAAGATAATCCCGTGTCTCCCCATGAGGTTGAAAGATATCCAATGTTGTAATTCACCCATAGATTGGTACCTCTAGAACTGGTTATAAACCTTTTGGGACAAGAATATGAATCTCTATTCTGATAGATTTTTCTATGATGATATTGATGTCGTGTGGATTGGTAAAATTGTCAATGCAGGAATGAGTCACATTTGGAGTCTCGGTAAGTCTTAAGGATAATATCACCAGTAGAATAGTGATATAAATCTTGATGGGTCTTAGGATAATATCATAATATAGGTTTTAGGATGCTCATAATTATAGATATGATATTGCAAATATTATTAGCTTCAAGAGAACGCCTACGCTCTATATAAATATGATCACATTGGCTATTGAGGACTAAATCATACTAAAATAGTTGTCTCATAATCTCAAAAAGTAGTTTTCCACCTTCCTTTGAGCCTCATCTAATGATTTTGTAAGCATATTGACTCTATTTGTAAGTCTTCAATTCCAAATGCTCACATCAAACCCTCTATCCGATCCCCACCAAAAATGCAAAGGATGTTGTCTTCAAGTCATTGTGCCTTGACTCATGCCACTCTACATGAAGTCCTCCTACTATAATTACTTACTTTCCTTTTCTCCTGTTTTGTATAGAATTTGTACTAAAAAACAATAGCTTTAAAAGAATTGTGCAATTTTCGAAGGACTTCATCTTAGATTGCACAGTTACTCCTATTGATGTTACCACTAATCAAATGTGAAAGAGTTTGGAAAGGGAGGAAGAGGGTGAAGTATGGGAGGAAGATATTTCTCCTTGTTGAGCCACACTTAAATCTATTCTTATTTACTTGACATCTCCTCTTGCTACTTCTGCCCTTGAAAAATGAATGCTACATGCCCCTTATTTTATTTATGTTAATCCTTTTGACTTAGTTCCACCAACCCTTGCATCATTTAATAAACTTCCCACATTGTCTGGGCTAGAGGGGTGAACATGGATTATAACTCTAATTTTTCATTATAGGGGCTCTTAGATCTGCCCCCAATCTTAGGCCTCTTGGTTTATATTAGACTTCAATAATATGAAGAATTCCTTGGCCATATTTTCTTAATCCACCTTCTCCTAAAAATCCCATATCCTTCATAGTAGGTTCGGTACATTGGAACTTCCTCTGGGATATATGTGGTAGCCTCATCAACTAGGACACTAGTTCCTTGCTTAGCTCTCTCAATATATCAAATCACTTCACCCATTTCTTTTGTTGCCTCTTCATTCGACATATGTTGACAAAGTTGTGTCCCTTTATGCTCCAACAAATATGTGTGAGCCACATTATTTTCACGCATATCAAGAGTTGGAGTGATGACCTTTCACATATCGTCTAGATTTTAATAAGGATTTTGTTGTACTCTTACTATTATTATCGACTACGAGGTTCTATGGTGAGATAGACATAACTTCCTATCATGACACTGATTCAGTCATGAATACAACTAAGGATGACTAAGCCGCTTTAAATATTTTCTCTAAGCAATGCAAAAAAAATGACCATAAAAACCAACAAAAGAAAGGGGGATGCAAAATTTTTAAATGTACAGGGTGAAATTTTTGGTAGATGTTGTAGGGGCTACAATAGGAGGTATCTCACACACACACATATCAATGGAGGGAGCCTAGTGGAGAGGAGGGAAAGGAAAGAACTCTTGTACAAGGCACGAGACAAGAGATAAACACTCTACAAGTTTCCACGTTGGAAGAAGGAGTTCAGATGGTTATTGGAGTTTTTTGTATGTGTGATAAGAGGCTTCTACTACTAGATTGGAGATTGGGTGGGTAGGGTGTTGTGATCTACCTCTTGAGATGTTTTCACTAGGGAAAATGGGTTGGAGTTATATGTATGGTATTCAACCAAGGTGTTGCGGCCTTCTTGCTTTGTATTTCAATTCGCTGATCGAATGGTTGATGTAACATATCATTTGTGTATTGATATCTTTAGGTGTTAGGCCAAGGGTTTCCTATCACACATTTTTGTGCAATAATATTGGACATTGTTGAATGTTGTTGTATGGTCTATGATTTCATGCTATGGAAAATGTGAATTGATTTAGTGTAATAATAATTCCACTGAAAATGTTAAATAAAAAAATAAGTAAGAAGTTTGTAAGTGTGACGGAAGGCTCCTACTACCAGATTGGGGATTAGGTGGGTAGGGTGTTGTGATATACCTCTTGAGATGTTTACACTAGGGGAAATGGGTTGGAGTTATATGTATGGGATTCAACCAAGGTGTTGCGGCCTTCTTTCTTTTTATTTCAATTGGTTGATCGAATGGTTGATGTAACAAATCATTTGTTTATTGATATCTTTAGGTGTCGGGCCAAGGGTTTCCTGTCACACATTTTTGTGCACTAATATTGGACATTGTTGAATGTTGTTGTATGGTCTATGATTTCATGCTATGGAAAATATGAATTGATTTAGTTTAATAATAATTCTACTGAAAATCTTAAATAAAAAAATAAGTAAGAAGTTTGTATGTGTAACGGGAGGCTCCTACTACCTGATTGGGGATTGGGTGGGTAGGATGTTGTGATCTACCTCTTGAGATGTTTTCACTAGGGGAAATGGGTTGGAGTTATATGTATGGGATTCGACCAAGGTGTTGCGGCCTTCTTGCTTTGTATTTCAATTGGTTGATCAAATGGTTGATGTAACAAATCATTTGTTTATTGATATCTTTAGGTGTCAGGCCAAGGGTTTCCTATCACACATTTTTGTGCACTAATATTGGACATTGTTGAATGTTGTTGTATGGTCTATGATTTCATGCTATGGAAAATGTGAATTGATTTAATGTGATAATAATTCTACTGAAAATCTTAAATAAAAAAATAAGTAAGAAGTTTATGAGGTGTATTCCAAGTCGACTATAACTGAGTTAGTCATGCCATCAATTGGAAATATGTTGATGCCACACACCTAGAGGATGTAAGAATGCTTTAGCCTAAGTAAGGCCTATAGCCTTGTGATAGTTATATACCTTCTAAAGTTTGAATTTGAAATGATTTTTATAAGACTAAATTCTAAGAGCAATTTGCTCGATTAACAAATACATCTTCTTAGAATTATGTTGAGAGATGAAATTGATGTATGGTACATACCTTGATTTTTATATCACCACATTGCACTCCTGGTTACTTCTCGTGGCTACAATCATCAATCATTCACAACCTTCACCTTTGAGTATATATTCAATATAAATCATGGTCAACCAAGGGTTTATATACCTTGGATTTATAATATTAGTCCCTTTGGTTTAATAATATTAGTCCCTTGTGTTTATAATACCTTGGGGTTTTAGTATTAACCCTTTGGATTTATTATTCCATTGGGTTTATAATATCAATCACTTGGGTTTATTCATGTAAGGCTTCATATTTGTTGGGCTTAATACTAGAACCCTAAGATATTATAAACCCAAGGCAATAATATTAACCCAAAGGATAATAAATTCAAGGGATTAATATTAAAACCCAAGGGAATAATATTAAATCCTAGGGATTAATATTATAAACCCAAGGTATATAAACACTAAGATAATTATTATAAACCCTAAAATAAACATGGTTGAACATGTTTGACAATGGTTTATTTTCATTTTGAGACAATCCCTGCTAGAATGCGACGTTGGACCATGATTGTCTATGGTCAAGCATCTTTATTCTAAGGTTTATAATATTTATCTTAGGGTTTATATACCTTGGGTTTATAATATTATTTCCTTGGGTTCAATATTATTCCTTTGGGTTTATAATCCCTTATGTTTAATACTAAAAACTTGATGAATTATAAACCCTAGGGAATAATATTAATTCCCACCCTCAGATTAATAAAACCAAGGAACTAATATTATAAAACCAAGAGAATAATAAAGCCCAATGGGTTAACACTAAAACCCCAAGGGATTATAATCCCACTGGAATAATGTTAATCCAAGGGATAATAAACCCAATGGATTAAACTAAAAACTCTAGGGTGTATATTCCCTTGGGTTTATAATATCAATCCCTTGGATTTATAATATTAGTCCCTTAGGTTTAGTAACCCTATGAATAATATTATACCTAAGGGAATAATAAACCCAAGGTTCTAATACTAAAAACCCAAGGGAATATGAACTCTAGGGTTTTTAGTATTAATCCCTTGGGGTTTAGTATTAACTCCTTGGGTATATTATTCCCTTGGGTTTATTAATTTAAGTATTCAGATTCTCAGGGTATAATATTATTTCTAGGGTTTGTAATTAATATTAATTCCTAAGGTTTAATATTATTCATTAGAGTTTATAATTCCTTGGTTTTTTAATATTAAACCCAAGGGATTATAAACACAAAAGAATAAAATTAAACACTAGGGATTAATATTATAAACCCAAGGTATATAAACCCTAAGATAAATATTAAATACACACGAATAGAAATGGTTTACCATGGTCAACCATGGTTTAACGTCGCATTGTGACAATGATTGTCTCAAAATGAAAATCAACCATTTTCAACCATATTTATTTTAGGGTTTATAATATTTATCTTAGGGTTTATATACCTTGGGTTTATAATATTAATCCCTAGGCTTTAATATTATTCCTTTGGATTTATAATTCCTTGTGTTTTTAGTATTAATCCTTCGGGTTTATTATCCCTTTGGATAATATTATTCCCTTTGGTTTGTAATCACTTGGGGTTTTAGTATTTTACCTAGGAATATGAACCCTTAGACTAAAATACCCAATGGATTGATATTATAAACCCAATGGCATAATAAACTGAATGTTTAATACTAAAATTCCAATGTATTATAAACCAAGGGGACCAATATTATTAAACCCAAGGGGCTAATATTATATACCTTGGATTTATAATATTAGTCCCTTTGGTTTAATAATATTAGTCCCTTGTGTATATAATACCTTGGGGTTTTATTATTATCCCTTTGGATTTATTATTCTATTGGGTTTATAATATCAATCACTTGGGTTTATTCATGAAAGAGTTCATATTTGTTGGGCTTAATACTAGAACCCTAAGATATTATAAATCCAAGGCAATAATATTAACCCAAAGGATAATAAATTCAAGGGATTAATATTAAAAACCCAAGGGAATAATATTAAACCCTAGGGATTAATATTATAAACCCAAGGTATATAAACCCTAAGATAATTATTATAAACCCTAAAATAAACATGGTTGAACATGTTTGACAATGGTTTATTTTCATTTTGAGACAATCCCTGCTACAATGCGACGTTGGACCATGATTGTCTATGGTCAAGCATCTTTATTCTAAGGTTTATAATATTTATCTTAGGGTTTATATACCTTGGGTTTATAATATTATTTTTTTGGGTTCAATATTATTCCTTTGGGTTTATAATCCCTTATGTTTAATACTAAAAACTTGACGAATTATAAACCCTAGGGAATAATATTAAACCATAGGGATTAATATTAATTCCCACCCTTAGATTAATAAAACCAAGGAACTAATATTATAAAACCAAAAGAATAATAAACCCAATGGGTTAACACTAAAACCCCAAAGGATTATAATCCCACCGGAATAATGTTAATCCAAGGGATAATAAACCCAATGGATTAAACTAAACACTCTAGGGTGTATATTCCCTTGGGTTTATAATATCAATCCCTTGGATTTATAATATTAGTCCCTTAGGTTTATTAACCTTATGAATAATATTATACCTAAGGGAATACTAAACCCAAAGGTGATCCAGGTGGATATTGGTGGCCACCTGCCAAGTCCACATGGACCCCCACCATTGTCTTTCTCAGCATTTTCAGTTTCCTTAATTGTAGCACAACTTACTATTTTTAGCAAGTCCTGAACTTCCGGAGCCGTTTTGAGGCCCTAAATGACGTTTTTTGGGATTCCAGGGGCAACACGGGTCCATGGAACATGGACTCGTGTTGCCGTTCCAACAATGATAGTGCTCGAATAGATCTTTCTAATGAGCTATTGTACGCGTCAAACGGAGATCATATGCTAAAGTTACGACCCCGGGAAGTTGATGTACCAACTTACCCCAAACGGGGCCCACAGTTTGGCGTTTCATCTCCTAGGGTTAGGTTTTGGAATGTTAAGGGTTTTTCATTGTTTCTCAACAATAAATAGGCCTTCGAGCCTCATTGTAAGTCAGTTTCAGAGGCATGTAGCCCACACATCTCTTCTCAGAGATAGCTACCATCGCCCTAGCTAGTTTATTTCCATTTCTGATTGTAAGCATATTTCAGTATTTTCCATTAATGAAATGAAGTATTATTTCCGCTGCATATTTGTGTATATGGTTATCTCTGTAATTGGTTGCGTTCCTGTTTAAATCTGGATCAAAAGGACTAATACTAAAAACCCAAGAGAATATAAACTCTAGGATTTTTAGTATTAATCCCTTGGGGTTTAGTATTAACTCCTTGGGTATATTATCCCCTGGGTTTATTAATTTAAGTATTCAGATTCTCAGGGTATAATATTATTCCTAGGGTTTGTAATTAATATTAATTCCTAAGGCTTAATATTATTCATTAGAGTTTATAATTCCTTGTTTTTTAGTATTAAACCCAAGGGATTATAAACACAAAAGAATAAAATTAAACGCTAGGGATTAATATTATAAGCCCAAGGTATATAAACCCTAAGATAAATATTAAATACACTCGAATAGAGATGGTTTACCATGGTCAACCATGGTCCAACGTCGTATTGTGACAATGATTGTCTCAAAATGAAAATCAACCATTTTCAGCCATATTTATTTTAGGGTTTATAATATTTATCTTAGGGTTTATATACCTTGGGTTTATAATATTAATCCCTAGGCTTTAATATTATTCCTTTGGATTTATAATTCCTTGTGTTTTTAGTATTAATCCTTCTGGTTTATTATCCCTTTGGTTTGTAATCACTTGGGGTTTTAGTATTATACCTAGGAATATGAACCCTTAGACTAAAATACCCAATGGATTGATATTATAAACCCAATGGCATAATAAACCGAATGGGTTAATACTAAAATTCCAAGGTACTATAAACCAAGGGGACCAATATTATTAAACCCAAGGGGCTAATATTATAAATCCAAGGTATATAAACCCTTGTTTGACTATGATTTATATTGAACCTAAGGGATTATTATTATAAACCTATGAATAATATTATACCCTAGGAATATGAACCCTTAGATTAATATTCCCAAGGGATTAATATTATAAACCCAAGGGATTACTACTAAAATCCTAAGGGAATATAAACCCTAGGGTTAATAGTATTAATCCCTTAGCTTTATTATCCTTTGGGTTAATATTATTCCTTTGGGTTTATAATATTAATCCCTTAGGTTTATTAATCTAAGGGTTCATATTCCTAGGGTATAATATTATTCATAGGGTTTGGAATTAATATTAATCCCTAGGGTTTAATATTATTCTGTAGGGTTTATAATTTCTTGGCTTTTTAGTATTAAACCCAAGGGATTATATGGTTAAGAATTATTTACCATGATTTATTTTCAAATCAAGAGAATCTTTGTCACAATGAGACACTGCACCATGGTTGACCATGATTGATTCTTATATTGAGACAATATTCGTCACAATGCGATGTTGGACCATGGTTCACCATGATTGAATTTATAAAACATGGTTGACCATAATTGATATTATAAGCCCAAAGGAATAATAAACCCTACGGATTTATAATAAAAAACCAAGGGATTATAAATGTAAGGGAATAATATTAAACCCTAGGAATATGAACCCTTACATTAATAAACCCCACGAATTGATATTATAAACCCAAGGGATAAAAATTATAAACCCAAGGTATATAAACCCTATGATAAGTATTATAAAACCTAAAATAAACATGGTTGACCACAGTTGATTTACTTATTAAGACAATCCTTGTCACAATGTGGCACCATACCATGGTTAAGCACGTTCGAACATTATTGATTTTAAAATCAAGAGAATCTTTGTCACAATGCAACATTGGACCGTGATTGATTCTGATATTGAGACAATATTCGTCACAATCCAACATTGGACCATGGTTGACCATGATTGAATTTATAAAACATGGTTTACCATCATTGATATTATAAACCCAAGGGAATAATAAACCGTAGGGATTAATACTAAAAACCAAAGGGATTATAAATGTAATGGAATAATATTAAACCATAGGAATACACATCCTTTAATTAATAAACCCAAGGGATTGATGTTATAAACCCAAGGGATAAAAATTATAAACCCAAAGTATATAAACCCTGACATAATATTATAAACCCTAAAATGAACATGGTTGACCATGGTTGATTTCCATATTGAGACAATTCTTGTCACAAATGCGACATTGAACCATGGTTGACCATGCTTTACCATGATTGATTTTCATATCGATACAATACTTGTCACAATGCGACGTTGGACCATGGTTGACCATGTTTGATTTTCATATTGAGACAATCAATGTCACAATGTGACATTTAACCATGGTTGGCTATGATTTACCATGGTTTACCATGATTGATATTATAAACCGAGGGGAATAATAAACCCAAGGGATTGATATTATAAATCTAGGGGATTGATATTATAAACCCAAAGGAATAATGAAGCTAAGGGATTAATACTAAAACCCCATGGGATTATGAACCCAAGGGAATAATATTAAGCCTAAAGGACTAATATTATAAACCAAGGGAATAATATTAAACCCAAAAGACTAATATTATAAACCAAAGGTATATAAACCCAAAGATAAAAATTATAAACACTCAAATAACATGGTTGACATGGTTTATTTTCATACTAAGACAATCCTTATCACAATGCGACGTTAGACCATGGTTGACCATGCGTAACCATGGTTATTTTTCATATCAACCTAGTCTTTGTGACAATGCGACGTTTGACCAAGATTGACCATGATTGACCATGTTTCATTCTATAAAACATGGTTGACTATGGTTGACTAAGGTTGACCTTGATTGACCATGGTGGAACATGATTGGCTGTGGGTGGCCATGTTTGATTTATAACACATGGTTGACTAAGGTTGACCTTGATTGGCCATCGTTAACCATGGTTAACCATGAGTATCATATTGAGACAATCTTTGTCATAATGCATGTTGGATCGTGGTTGAGACAATGAGTTATTTTCATATTGAGACAATCTTTGTCATAATGTGATGTTGGACCATTATTGACCACAATTGATTTTATAAAACATGGTCGACCATGGTTGAATAATAATAAACCCAAGGGACCAATATTAGAAACTAAAGGTATATAAACCATAAGATAAATATTATAAACACTAAAATAAACATGGTTGATAAACACAAAACACTAAATTTTTATAAACATTATAAACACTAAAGTCATATAAACTTTGCGATTAATATTATAAACTGAAGAGATCAATATTAAAAACCCACGAGATTATAAACACAAGGGAATAACATTAAACCATGAGATTAATTTTAAATCCAAGGGATTGATATTGAACAATATTATACCCCAACAATATGAACCCTTAGATACATATAGCCAATATTATAAAAGCAAAAGTATAATAAACCCAAGGGATTAACATTAATCCCAAACCCAATCATTTAGCTCTATTTATCTAAGGGTTCATATTCCAAGGGTATAATATTATTCATAGGGTTTATTAGTCCTTTGAGTTTATAATATTTATCCTATTGTTTATTAATCTCTTGGTTTTATAACATCAATCCCTTACCTTTATTTATCTAAGGGTTCATAATATTAATCCTAGGGTTTATAGTATAAATCTAAGGGTTTAAAATATTTATCTAAGGGTTCATATTCCTAGGGTATAATATTATTCACAAGGTTAAAAATATTGACCATAGGGTTTATTAATCCTTTAGCTTTATAATATTAATCCTAGGGTTTATTAGTCCTTTCAATTTATTAAATAAACTTAGGGTTTATTTAATTCATTCATAAATAAATAATAAAATATCACCTAATTTTATTATTATTTATTTTTATTAATCAATTATATTATTATTATTTTTTAACATGATCGGGTACTTATCTATTATAAAAACTGTTCAATATGAGCGTTGTTACAAGGAGTGGGGAGAGAGGAAAAGAAGTCCAAAATGGGCGCGCAGGCCCTGACTTCTTAGTAGTAACCTTATAGCTGATATACTGAAATAAGAGATGGCTATATTGCCTTACAAAGAGCCCTGCAAGAGAACAAAATTTGCTGGCCATGTGATTTTTTACCAAAACTGATTGACTGAGTCCTCCATCTGAGTATCCTTCTTGCTTGCTCTGGTGGAGGCCTCAGCTTGCATGGCTTCAGTGATGTTTTTAATGTGTGAGATGGCCTCTTCCAGGTGATTGCATTTTTCTTTCAGGCTCTCTATTTCAGCTCGCTGCTTTTCCAATTTTTTTCTCTTGGAGCGACTGTCAGCCTGAAAGTCTTCCTTGAGCTCGTTAAAGCGCTTGATGAACCTTGCAATCATGAAACAGTGTTGCTTGCAAAGCGTGCAAGTGTTATTGCCCAGCACGCGGTCCAGAGGATTCTCAGGGGGATTGCTTCCGGCTTGGTTCTCATTCTGAGGTCGGATTTCAGAGGGCTCCGCCATGTCTGAGAAGAAAAGAACAGCCAAGGAGATCAGCGACAATAAGACCTAAGGAGAGCAGGAGTTATACCTCGTTCGATTCGGGAGGAGGCAAGCTTCAAAGCAGGGGTTGCCTCGCTTGTTGTCGTTCTTCTGGATCCGGAAGAGAGGATAACGCGCAGCTGAGATGGGCTGGGGATGAGCGCTGATGCTACAATGCTCCTGAGCCAAATCAAAAAACACAGAGACTGCTCTTTGCTGTCTAGAATAGAGGGCAGGGAGGGGTTTATAAAACAACTGAGGGGGCTGGGCGGGCATGGGATACTGAGGGAGAACGTGAACTTGGGCAAACTCGGGGTCCTCCAGGAGATCTTTGGTGCATACGAAGGGGATTACGAAGGGACTTATGCCAGAGGTCTCAGGGGATGGATCATGAGGTGCTTAACAGGATCGAGAATCAAGAGAAGGCCGGTCAATAGGCTGGGACGATTGGAGCACACGATTCACGAGGGAGCTGTGAGGGGTCAGAGAATCTAGAGAGAAGCAGATATGATCCAAGTAAGCCTGATAACTGATATTATTTGGATTCTAAGACGTACTTAACTTGCAATTCTGAAGTGATGTCGGGTCAGTAGTTATGCTATGGGATTGCCTTGTCATAGAGATGCTCATTCTCCCTTATTTGACCGCTCGGCCTGCTGACGGCCTTGGAGGCGAAAGAGTCCGCTGCTGCATTGTTTTCTCTTAAGACATGCTTGAACGTTATTTCTCCCAAATTTATGATGTTGTGCTGGATCCTGAGCTTTATATTGCTGAGACTGGCTTTGTTGAAGTCTGCTCCTGAGACCAAAGCTGCAATGATGATGGCAGAGTCCCCCATGATGATAGGATTTTTAATTTCCAGCCTATTTAGAATCGAGGTGCCCAGAAGGAGGCTGTATGCTTCAGCCACATTGTTAGATACTCTCCCCAATCCCCATTCATAGCTAACAATAGTTTCTCCTCTGTGGTTTTTAATGATGCCTCCAGCTGCGGCTTTTCCTGGGTTGTTCTTGGAGGCTCCGTCGAAATGTAAAGTGGGGCGCTTCTGATCTGAGATCCATTGGTTGACCTCTTCCTTGGTTCCTCTGAGTTTCCAATGGGATCTCTTCTTATGAGGTTTTGTTTGGGGGTGTTGAAGATTGGTGTAGCTGAGGTTAAACTTGTTGTACCATTGAGTCTCTGCGTGCTGCCAACTTGACTGATCTGGGAGAGCAATGAGGTTGGTGCTGATTGATTCTGAGATGATGGCTATTGTTTTAGCTAGGGTGCTGGCTATGGAAGGCTTTTTGTTGTTGAATACATAGTTGTTCCTAGCTAACCAAATTTGCCAACATAGAGTGGCTGGGATGCATTTCCACAGTCGGTTGATATTGTGTTTGCCTTTTTTGGGGAAGGGATAACATTTCCCCCAGTTTTTCTGAAGAGAGGTACTCTGATCAAAACTTTCACTGATTGTCATGGGATTTATCACTTGTTTCCAACAACTTTGCGCAAAAGGACAGAGAAGAAAGATATGCTGTGTGGATTCCTCCTCAGCGCAACAGAAGCAACATCTTGAGGGACCCTGTATTCCTCTTTTCCTTAGGTTCTCAGCAGTGAGGATCTTTCCTTTGAGGAGTGTCCAATTGAAGTGTTTGATCTTTGGTAAACATTCTGATTTCCAAGCAGTTGTGTGGAGATTCCAGTTTGCAATTTGAGTGGTTGCCTGAAGGATTTTGTACCCCTCTTTAACCGTGAATTTGCCTCCGCTAGAATCCCAGATGTACCTATCTTCGACCCCTGAATTTGTAGGCGCAAAACCAGAGAGAGAGCGCTTAAGATTGGACCAGAGGTCCCTGAGGTCGATGGGGAGGTTAAGATCCTTCCAATCTTGCCATATGTTCTGGTTCCAAGTTGATATGTCATACAAGGTAGTTAAATTTCTTTCTTCCATCCAGATTTGGAGTGGTCGAGAAGCTTGATGAAGGTTCCTTGGCTTTGAGCCCATGATTCTGTCTGACCAAATATTGATGCTCTTACCATTTCCAGGGAATTTGGATGTGTTTTCTCTGAATTGTGGGAGCACTTTTTTGATGAGTTTCCACACTGGGGTGCAGGGTCTTTCCACTATTGGCTCGGAGAGGAGGTTCGAGTTTGGACCACTGAGGTATTTCCTTTTTATGACCTCCACCCACCACGAACCTTTGCCTATAAGAATTCTCCAAATCAGCTTGAAACCCAAAGCCCGATTGGAGAGGCTTGGGATTTTGATAGATAAGCCACCTTTTTCATAAGGTAAAGTTACCTGGTCCCATTTAACAAGGCTAAATTTCTTGGTCTCTTGCTTCCCTCCCTGCCAAAGGAAACTTCTAAGGATGATCTCCATGTGTTTGTGAATGCTTGCCGAAGCCAAGATGACCGCATATTGGTAGATTGGGAGGGCTGAGAGGATAGCCTTGATGAGGATTACTCTGCTTGCCAGGTTCAGCCAAGAGACTCCCCAGCTCTGAAGAAGGCCTCTCATTCTTTCTATATGTTTGGCCCATATTTCTACCTTGACTGTTTCCTTAGCAAGAGGCAGGCCTAGATATGAGAAGAAACTCCAATTTCTTTGCACTGGAATGTCAAGAATCAGGGATATTCTTTGTTGAATTTGGAGAGGGACATTCCAAGTATAGATCTTGCATTTTCTATTGTTCAGCTTTCCTCCTGAAGCTGCTAAGAAGGCATATAGCACTTTCTTGAATCTCTTTGCCATTAGACTGGAGGCGCCCCCAATGAGAAGAGTGTCATTCGTGAAGAGCGAATGATTGATCTCTTTGGTCCCTCTTTCAATCCGGATGCCAGTGATCTCTTTTTTCCTTCGAAGATTTTCTAAGTGAATACTCAGAGTCTCAGCAATAATAATGAATAAGAAGGGGGAGAGGGGACAGCCTTGTCTCAGCCCTCTAGAGCTCTTGAAATAGTTGCTGGGGCGGCCATTGATCAAAGGAGCAGTCCAAGGGTTGGAGATGCACCCGTTGATGATACTTATGAAGTTTTTGGAGAGTCCAAATCTTTTGAGAGTTTCTGTTAAGAAGGAGTGGTCAACTCTGTCAAAGGCGTTTGCCATGTCCAGTTTAATTATCATTTCTCTTTCCCCTCTGTTGTAGCTGCTGCGTATAGCTTCTTGAATGAGGATGACGTTGTCAGTGATTTGCCTGTTTGGAACAAAACCTCCCTGATTCTCAGATATCAAGTGAGGAAGGAGTTTTTTGAGCCTATTGGCAAGAATTTTGGTTACAATCTTGTAGGAGACATTGCAGAGAGATATGGGGCGGAATATATCGAAGGAGAGGGGATTCATTTCCTTGGGGATAAGAGCTATGTGCGAAGACTTGGTGTTTTCTCCCATCTTGTGATTTTGAAAGACATTCTTGACCATCCGCACAAAATCTTTTTTGATTGTTTCCCAATGGTTTCGGTAGAAGGCGACCGTGAAGCCATCCGGTCCCGGGGCCTTGTCCTGCTGCATACTGAAGGTAGCTGCGCATATTTCCTCTTTTGTAATGTCCTGATCCAGATCTTTGTTCTGAGCCTCTGAGATTTTGCTCTCTATTGCATTGAGGAATTCGAAGCTGTCCGTTTGCTGGGGAGCAATAGAGAGGAGAGATTTGAAGTGGTTGTGGGCTGCTTCCTTGATTTCCTCTTGGTCACTGAGCTGTTTTCCATCTACCTCTATTTTATCTATCTGGTTTCCAGCTCTCCTGAGCTTTATGTTGTTGTGAAAAAAGGAAGTGTTTTTGTCTCCATCTTTCAGCCATAGACAACGAGACTTCTGTCTTTGATCCTCTTCTTCAACTCTGTTCTGTCAATAGAGTTCTCTGTACATTTCTTTTTCATAGTCTAAATCCTCAATTGTGTATTGGATATTTTCTTTGGCCTTATTCCACTGCTCCATCTTCAAGAGTAGGTCCGATTTTTTTTTGTTCTCCATGACCGCTGCTTCTTTTGCCCACTGTTTAATGACTGATCTCAGCGCCTTTAGCTTTGTTTCCCATACGTAGTAAGGCGACTCGTTGACTTCTTTGGCCCACTGATTTTTTATGAGGGAGCGGAAATCGTCTTGCAAGTCCCAGATTTTATTGTACTTGAAAGGAAGAGGTCCCAGATTTCTGCCTTTGTCCAAATTTAGGATCACGGGTTTATGGTCAGAGGCCGAGGCATGGATTAAATGACTTTTGATGGACTGGAAACTTGCAGCGATTCCTTCTTGGAGTAGGAATCTGTCCAGTCTCTCTTTTATATTGGATAAGCCGATCCTTTTATTGCTCCATGTATATTTTCCATTGGATAGGGGAATGTCCATCAAGTTGTGGAGCTGGATTATGGATTCTAGCATATCTCTTGAGGGGTCTGCATGGTAGTTTCCTCCCAGTTTTTCCTCCACGTTTCTTATTAAATTCAGATCTCCCCCAAGAATTATTTTCCTATTTTGTACAGATTGAAGGTCTGAGGATATTGTTTCCCAACAACGGCCTTTGTCCCTGTGATGATTTGGAGCATATATGTTGTATATGTAGTAGATTTCCTGAGATCCTTTGTTTTTCAGATCTGTTCTGACCCACCAACTGCAAAATTGAGAGTTGATGATTTCCCATTTATTCTTGTTCCACATTGTTCCTATTCTACCTGAGGCACCTTCTGAACCAATTGATACCCCAATGAAGTTCTTGAAATTTTGACTTTGGTGTTGAAAGTCTTCTGCCGAAATTTTGGTCTCCTGGATGAGAAGAAGATCTGGCTGTTCCTGCTTTAATAAATCCCTGATTGCTTTTAGTTTTAAGGGAGAGCCCATCCCCCTAGAATTCCAAGAGACCAAGATCATTATTTACCATTGGTTGGGTGAGGACCACTCCTCTCCTTTGCCTTTTCTCCACTTCCTTTCAGCTTGCCTAGGTATGAATCCATTGGTTGCTGCATTCCCGTTGCCATCTCTTTTGCCGCTGTTTCATCTTTGAGCTCTTTGTTTGACTTTTGACCAGCTCTTCTCGGAGGGTCTGTGGATTGATTGGCTTCTTTCATTTTTCCTCTAGTTAGGATTCTATCTGAAGATGGAGGAGGGGAAGGGAGGGTGATCATGTGGGTGGGAGAAGAAGGAGCTTGGGGGGAAGGTGGAGGAGAAGGAGGATCTTCAGCAGACAAGGATTCGAAGGGATTGGAAGTTGAGGGAGGAGATGAGCTGAGAGGAGGGAGGGGAGAGTGAGAAGGGGGATCAGGGGGGGATTTTGAGCTGGGACCTTGAGGGTGGGAAGGTTTTCTCCTTTTCACTGGTTCCCAAGAGCCTTCAGGATTTTCCTCATTTTCAGATGGGTCATTTGATTTTAACTTACTGCATCTATTGGCGAAATGACCATACTCGTGACATACCTTGCATTTGAAGGGGAGTTGATCATAGTCCAGCTGCTGGATGTGCATCCATTGGTCTACCCTGAGCTTGATGGCTTCTGGCAGGCCTTTCCCTAGATCTACTTCAACGCAGATCCTTGCGCATGCATGCATGTTCTCCCTTGGCTCCGATTTTTCAATGTATTTGCCTACTGCATTCCCTATTGTCTTTACTGATTCATCTCCCCAGCAGTGTAGCGACAGATGTGGGAGACGAACCCAAACTGGGACAGCGTTTTGGATATCCATTTCCGGATCAAAGTCCGGGGTCCATTTGTTCAGGTACAAACCTCTTGAGTCCATGAAGTAAGGGCCATTTCTGAATATGAGGTTCTTGTCTTCTTTTGATTCGAACAGAAAGGTGAAATAACCTCGCCCGCAGAATCTGATGGCTATCTTCCCTTGAATCATCGTGCTCCAGTTGCGCTCAACCCATTTCTAAACTGATCTCGGGGAGGGCCAGAGACCAGTGAACTGGCCTACTAGCCCTCTTTCAGCGAGGATGATTGCGGACTTCCTTGGGAGGGAAGGAGGGAGATTTACCTCCAGGATTTCATCAAGCTTTTTAATGAACTTGGTCACAGTGGGATGAGATCTGGAAATGACTGAATGAGAGAATAAAGAGGTGAAAATTTCCGCATGGTTCTCGGAGCCTGGAGGGGGAGGGGCAAGCCCGGCCATTCAAAGAATGAATGGCCAGCGAGGGAAAACGCAGAAGGGTCGGCGCGGGGCAGGTGGGCCCAACGGGGGCAGGAGCAGCAAAGGCCACATGGAGGAGGCGAGGGAGAGATCAGACGAAAGGAAGGGACCAGCAGTGGCCCTGCCAGCAAGGCCTGGAGACAGGTGCAGTGCAGGTGCGGAGCGCAGGTCAGAGATTGCCAGGCGCGGGCTTAATTAATCATTATTTTAATTAAAAAATTATTATGTTAATGAAAAAATTTCGGAAAAAATCACATTGAGAATATTTGTAGAACGCATTTTGAACTATTTCACCATCAAGTGAACCCACGTTGACTTTTTAACAGTCTGGATTTGATATTCTTGGGAATATGCTTGATCTAAGAGCAATCGATGGTTGCAATCGTGGATAACTCTCAAACTCCACCAGTTGTACCCTTTTGCTTTGGTGGCAAGTTGTAAGGCAACAATCTCGCACAATCCACACGATCGATTTTGGAGGAAGAGATCCAACGGTTCAGGTTCAGCGAGTGGGATTTAGGTAATGACCTTCCCTACCACCAATGATTTTCGGTCATTAGCTTCGTCGCTTAACCCAGGTAGGAGTTCTGCAACTCTTTTTGAACCCTAAATATTTTTGATGGAGAAAAGCATGTGTTGTTGGGCATTCGATTCAGGCAATCGACCCACTTAATCTCTTGAGTTTTTTTTTCCTTTTTACAGGATTACTTACTGAATTCATTAAGGTTGTTTTCTTTCATTAATTTTTTTATGTTGGGTCAAACCCTGGCAGGAAAATCCCTATGGCATGGCTGCATTCCAATCCCTATGATTAAGTGGGTGATTATATTACAATTACTTGGGACATTTATGCATATTTTTTAGTTTTAAATTAGATAGTAATCAATTCTCAGTAGTAAATCCTAAATTACCGTGAACTTAGGAAAGTTCAATAAATGTTAAATTACCTTGAACCCAGAAAAATTTAATGTTGTGTAAGACTGGTTCCTCTATATTTTACTTTCCATTCTAGCTTCACTCAGATTTTGAGATTGGGCCAATTGTGAAAGTAGCTCCGTTCTATGCTTGTAATAGCCAAGTTCTTTTTTAATTTCCAAATTTGGCTTGACTGTTAAATTGCACTTCCTATCAATCCATTGTTAGAATATATTTTTCTCCCAACTTTTGAATCTGTTTAAATATTCTTGCCAAAATATTTTTAGAATCCTATTTCAAAATTCTTGCCAAAATATATTTAGAAGTCTTATTTGAAAATCATGGGAATCTTAAATGGGAGCCTCCTTTCCCTAGTTAGGCAATTTTTTCGTTGATCCCAATTTGGCGTTTAGCCTTGATTGCCAAATCAAGATCTCCTTACTAGTTCACCTTTTGCCTTATCTCAATTTGGTGAGATTTTCATTTTAGTTTTTTATTTTCTTAGATTACTCAATTTATTTTTCCAATTTTTAGACTACGCTAACCCCTTTTATTCATTCATTAATTGAGATATTTTTATATTGTCAAATCAAACATGATTGTCAACTCAAGCCTCCTATCTATCCATTTAAAACTTCATCATACTCTTGCCGAAATATTTTTAGAGGTTTACTTTAAAATAGTTTCAATTCTTAAATCAAAGCACGTTTCACTAGTTTGCCTCTCACTTAACTCTATTTTGGTGATTAGCCTCGACTTTGAATCAAGATTGTTCTTCATTAAGTCACATTTTTCGTTCCCTTAACTTAATGATCAACCCTAATATTGCCAAATCAGAATCTCTCTTCACTAGTTTTTTTTAAGCCTGGTCTTCATTTAAGTGCATTTTCAATAACAATGATTTTATATGGTAAAGGCTATTATTTATATATTAAATTCATTAATGAAATTTTGTTTTATATTAAAATTTATTTTGGAGTTATCACTATTGGTTGAGCAAAATGGTTGTTATCTTTCTCTGTGAGTGACATGATGATAATAAAATTGTTGTAACTATAATGGCTTTGTGTCTATGAATATTGTTGTATAGACCCTCATTCTTTCCTTCTCAAACTGAAAAAGAGATTGACTTCTTAAAAAAAACACTCTTTTAAATATATTTTCAAAACATATAGTGATATTAAAATTAAATTTAAAATGATAACCTTTTAACCATAGTTAACAATATTTCTATTATTTTTTTAAATAGGATAATCTATTACAAAACATATATTTGGTTCAATGATTTTATGATGTTATTCAATACACAGAGATGATAACAATCTTTACAACTTTTGTTTTGTTTTGTTTTTGTTTTATTTTTTATTTTTTATTATTATCTTAATTTCACGATTAAATTTCATTGCTAAAGTAAATCCTCCTTAGTCTTTTCTCTCTAACAACATTTTCATCACAATAATTTAACATACTAGTTAGGTATATAAAACTAATGTCTGTAAATCTTGATAGACATAAAAGATACCTCCAAACAACCAGAATAACCCAAATAATGAATAATAAAATAATCATACAAACTAAATTAAAACTATAATATATAAATATAGAAAAAAACATGTAACAATATCCTTAACCTATTAAAGGGAACTTGTTACAATACCATAGACTAATATCATGGCTTACTAATACCACATGCCTAAAATACCAAAAGTTGTATTCATATGACATTTTTTCTAATTGGGTAGAGAGGCCCTCTACAACTAAGTATAGGGGAGATGTCTATGTCTTAGATGTTATATGTAAACAATTTTTAAGATATGGGAGATATAAGTAGCATTAGACGTTAGATGTCATATGTAAACATTTTTTTAATGTCAACTCTATTAAATCATTAACCTATATAAGTGAATATTTAAGTTATATTGATTAATTGAAATAGAAACATCTAATACAAAAAGTAAACAGAGACTACGAATCAGGGTTCACCAAAAAAATTTATGACTTATAATCTGTGAAGGGGTTGTATAAAAGTTCTGTAGGAATATTCATAAAAAAGTTTCAAGTTATTCTTTCAAACCTGTTGGCATATGTTTAATAAGAATGTTGTGTGGCCTGTTGGTCAAGCGTCTGTTGTTTGTTTGGGAGGTCATGCATTTGATCCCTCTATAGGCTTGTCGATCGATCAAACCAATTTTTGGCCTCATCCAAAGTACCATGTGGCACCCTGGGATTGGGCCACGTGTCACTGTGTGATTGGCCCATTCCTTAAAACCATCAACTAATAAGGGTGCGCCAAGTTTCATCACGAGACTGACCCAAATGGAAGATTCCAATTAGCTCCCTCGTGAAACTCGTACCTGCAAAGTCAACAGATGACATCATCGGACAGACTGCCATGTGGCATCCGTACACTGTAAAATCAACCCTACAAGTTGACTTTTTAGTTGTTTGCCAAAAACTTCAAAACACAATAACTTCCTCATAGAGTGTTGGATTGAGGTGATTCAAGCATTGTTGGAATTAGAATGGTGAGAACTACAATTTGATGCTAATTTTGGGATATTTTGAGCATATCTTTTTATCCCCTGGATCATTGAACTCTATCTGGGTAATTTTGTTATCTTGGAACAAAGGAGATGGTTGCTTTGAAAATAATATATGGTTCTCCAGATGCAGGGGAAAAAAATATGTTTTTTAGAGCAAATTTTGTTACATCAATGGGTATTTCCAAACTCTTTGTGGATTTTAAGAGGTGATTTCAACCTCATACAATCCATGTCAAAGAAAAAATGGGGGTTGTGGAAGCTAAACCCTTTCTCTGCTTTGTTTAATGGTCTCATGGAATGATTGAAACTAGTTGACATATCCACTATTAATGGTCCCATTACTTGGAACAATAGAAGGGGTGGTCGACATCAAATAGCTAGTCATTTGGGTCATTTCCTTATATCAAAGTAGGTGATACACAAACATTTTTTTGTGGAAGTATTTATTTTTCCATGTCTTAGGTTAGATCATTGGTCGCTCAGATTAGAAATTGACTTAAAATAAATGCCCAAGAACTGCCTTTTTTGTTTTGAATTTTTCTGCTTACAGGCGACATAATTGATGGACAAGATCAAAGGTTGGTGGGAGGAGATGAAGGTGACAGGTAAGAATAAAATGCATTCATTCTAGTTGAAACTTAAAGCACTGAAAACTCAAATAAAACTATGGAATAAACAAGAATGTGGAAAGATTTTTTAGGAGAAATTAGAACTAGAGGACAAGATGCAAGAGTTGCAACAACATATGATAATTGCAGGAAGATCTCAGGAATTAGTTATTGAGAGGGTTTGACCTTAGAAAATCTAAAATAAATAAGAAAAAAGGAAGATATTCTATGGAGGAAGAAGTAACGTGTTCAGTGGTTGAAAGAGGGTTAACATAATATGAAAATTTTCCATAATTCCATGTTGCAATGTCATCGTAACAACCATATTTTTTTTATCTTATGTTGAAAGATGGTACTCGAAAAATCCTTCACTTAGATATAGAGCATGAATTGGTTGATTACAATTACAATATTTTATTGGAACCCTCTTTTCACAAGCAAGCACATATAAATAGGATTCAGGCAAGTATTCCTAAACTCATTAGTACAATGCAAAACTTGGCGTTGATGAGACTTATATCTTTCCAAGAGGTAGATACAGTGGTGATGGAGATGCTACAAAATAAATCGCCAGGTCCAGATGGTTTCACTTTGGATTTATATCAAGAGTATTATCCTTTTCTTGGAAAGGATATTCACAAGTTTGTAGAAGAACCTAAACAAACTTAGTCGCTATGGGGGGGCCTTAATGCTACTTTCATAACCTTAGTACCAAAGTCAAGAAATTCAGAAGATCCCTGTGGTTTTCATCCTATATAATTATGTAATGTTATCTATAAAGTGATATCCATTGTCATTGTTAAGCATTTGAAACCTCTAATATCTATGCTTATTTCACTAGAGCATACTAGCTTTGTTAGAGGAAGACAGACCTCAGGTGGTATCTTCATAGTTTAGGAAATCATTCACTCTTTGAAAACACTAAAGAAACCAGGTAGGTTGATTAATTTAGATATGTACAAATCTTATGATCGATTCAGTTGGGACTATCTGGTACATGTTTTGAATGCTTTCAGTTTTTCCTAGCACTAGATCTCTTGGATCAACTTTTTTATCTCCTCCACTTTTTTTCTCAATTCTAGTAGATGGTTCTTCGTCCTCTACATTTAAATCATCCTGTGGATTGAGATAGGGAGATCCCCTATCTCTCTTCTTGGTTATATTGGCTATGGAAGGCCTAGGAATATTTTTCTCATGTGCCTACTCACAAGGTTTTATCAAAGGTTTACAATTGTATGGGGATTATCTTCCACTCATCCATCAACAATTCATTGATGATGTTTGTTTGTTTGGTTTTCCTACTTTTAAGGAAGACAAAGATATTCAAACAATCATATAAATCTTTATGGCAGTTTCAGGCACTTTGGTAAAGAAGGATAAAACCAATATTTTTTTCTTTAACGTTAAGGTACTTATTTGGTGCCATTTAATTCAGGTACTAAAATTTCATACAACTAATATCCCCTCTTAATACTTGGGAGTTCTTTTGGTCCTTTATCCAAAAAAAAATTCTTGTTGGAGAGACCTCTTGATAAGAATGTCCACAAGGGTCAACAATTGGAATTTTCAGGATTTGAATTTTGTGGGTATGTTGACTCTCACAAAATCTATTTTGCAAGCTATTTGAGTTTATCAACTAGCTGTTATGCCTATTCCAAAGATAGTGTGTTGTAAGATCATAACATTATGATATGATTTTTTATGGAGAGGTTCAAGAAAGGCCATGTGTTAAGCATGAGTAGGATGGGAAAAACTTGTATAACCCAATCAAGTGAAAGGATTAGGTTTACAATACCCTAAATTGTTGAGTAAGGTGTTTGGAGAAAAATTATAGTGGCTATCGATGAAAGAAGGACCATAATTATGGAAACAAATTAGGTTTCATAACTATGCCTGATTGGTGACACAAGAGGAGAGATTATGATATGGTTCAAGAATAGGTGGTTTAAGCCTCTGGGTATGCGTACAATAAAATAGAGGAATTATGATGCAACATGCCTCTTGGGAAATTAACATAGAGGAGACGGCCAAGTTTTGGGATGATACATGGCAACAATTTCCAAGGTTGAAGGAGAAAGATACTCTACGTGACCTTCAAAATTTTACTACCAATTTTGGTGCAGTCACAGTAGTAGATTATTGGAAACCTATGGAGGGTATTGGGTTTTGGAGGACCTGGAAGAATAAGGTGGATTGGCCCTCATCATTACACGATCTACCTTGGGATGTTCTGCATCAGGAGCTAAGGGAAAGGATGCTAAATTTTCAAACAATTGTGATATTTTGAGATGGGATAGGCTTTTGATTGGTTCTTTTTACTTAAAGGAGGCATATCCAATTATAGTGAATCATTCAAACATGGTGAAATAGAAATTTTGGAGTTGTATCTAGTATGGTACATGGTGGCTAAAATTTTCCTATTTTATGAGGTTAATTGCATACTGTAGACTTCTAACCTGGGAGAGAATTTGAAAGAAGTGTTATGAAGGATAATCTTTATGCTTTCTTTGTCTTCAAACAGAGGAAACTGTAGACCGTATTCTTCTTTGTGTCTTTAGCATCATTCGACCTAATCATGATAATATTTCTAAGATGTTAGAGAAGTGGTCCCTTACTAAGTTTAAGACTCCTATAATTAGTAGAACATGGAATCTTTTTCTTAGTTTTATATTATGGAATTTATCGAAAGAGTGAAATTCCAAGACTTTTAAGCAAAATAAATGTTGATCTAGGGTGATTAAAGATCTATTTTTCTCAAACTTAAGGGAAACACTCCAAATTGCAAAATGGTCCTCCGGTGACTCGGAAGTGGGGGAGTCAGAGTTTGAAATTTGGTGGAACCTTAAATTGGAAACACCAATGATCCCTTTTAATTCAGGGGGTAGCTATATAGCACTATGGTGGAAAATACGACTTACCTCCGCCCTCCCAAATTTTTTATCAAATTAAACTTTAATGGGGCTTCAAAGGGAAACTCAGGTCTTGCAGGATTTGGAGGCATCTTTCGTGATGAGAACTCTGCCCCCCTAAGAGTTCTCGCAATGAATAGTGGGTATGCTAGTAATAACTTGGAAAAATTTGCGACCTTGGAGAAAGGCCTTCAGATAGCCATTTGGGATGGCTTCAAATTGCTACAAGTTAATGGTGACTCTTTGTTAGTTATACAGTGTATTCGAAAACTATTACATGGGTAGTCAACCTCTAAAACTGTTTAGAGTTGGAGACTGGAGGAGGTGATGAATAATATCAATTGTTTTTTAAGAAACTTAGACTATGTGATTATGCAACATACGAGAAGGACACAAAACAACGTTACTAATTTTTTGGAAAATATGGGATTCCATGTGAAGGATTTGGATTTGGACGAGGCTTGGCCTCTCATGGATTGGGTTGAAGAAATGAAGAGTTTGTCTATTTTGATCGATATGGATACTACACCCCTAGATGGGGGTTCCTCAATGCAGGTGTTATCCGTGGACGAAATGTTTTGAATGGAATTGCGAGCCAGGCTCACAATTATCGGTTTCTTTTCATGGTGTGGCATCAACTTAATTCACAGGCCTGAATTGATAAAATCATGTCCTCTCATTATAAATGCATGGGGGCAGACTCACGGTGGTGATGGTACATGGTGGAGTGCAGTGGTGGAGTGCAGTGTTAGTGAGCAGATATCCTCATCATGTTGCTTCTAGTATTTTGAGATTGTGAGTTTTGTGGGAATCATAGTGTTTTCATGTTACCTTGGTGAGGTTAGTGGCATTCGTTGCTATGGTGGTATAGAGAGACCCTTGTCTGTGTTTTTTCTCAAGCTGATTACAGATTTGGGTCAATTTTCGTCATCCTCTTCTTGCATGAAAATGAGCGGGCATGTTTTTTAATTGGTGGTTGTCCTTTCAAATTTGGCTCTTCGAGAGAATGATTTTTTAGGTATTTTGTATTCCTGTCCAATGTTGGTTAGTGGTTGCTATTATCCAGGTGACTTCTGTGTGTTTTTTTAGTTCGAGGGTTTTCACTTTTCTGTTTGGAGGTGTAACATATCATTAAGGTGTTTCATTTACTCTTCCTTTGTAAGTCCATGCTAACTCCTCTAGTGAGGAATTGGGGTTTTGTTTTTACAATTGGGAATGCCCATTGGCTATTTTCAATTGGAATTGTTTTGATTAAGTTTTTTTTGGGCCTGCACCCTGGGTGTGTTTCAAAGAACAGGTGAAGTCTAGGGATCTCATTGTTGTGTCTTGTAAGTGGAGTTTTCATAATCTTATTCCTTTACTCTGTAGTGAATTTCAAGTTTCTCTTCAATCTAAGTCTGGGGTGTGGGGACTGGGGCATGATTTGATTTTGTTCTGGTTGGGATTTTGAGATTCATTAGTTTGTCTAGTGGCTAGTTTTGTTGGTCATGGTTCTTTCTTCAGTTGTAGAAACAATTCTAGTGTTCTAGTTATCATACCTCCTCGTCAACAAATGCCCAGTCGTAGAGGAGGCGCTAGCTCTTCTGGTATTCATCATTGTCAAATTTTTTCTTAGGAATCAATTGCTTCCTACTTTGATTTAGTCCCTCTCGAAGTCTGAAGGGAAATTCTGCCACTTGAATTGAAAGATTTTGGAGGTCATCCTTACTTTTCCAATTTAGAAGTAGGAGGATAAGGTCTCAAATGGGTTCTAGACCCAGGTAATTTAAGGAAAAGACAATTGTATTTTTTGGATTCTCTCTCTGTTTTCAAATAAATGGATACTCTCTTTCATATTTTTATGAGAGACAAACAAGTTGATAATTACAAGCTCTTTATTGGCCAAGAGGACATAAAGCTTATTTTGAGGAATATGAGATTTTGCCTAGATGATATAAATTCTTGTCTAAAACATATGGAATAATATGTGGTGTCAAACTCATACTGAGCCTTAGGATATCTTATGGATCCTCCTGGAGACCCTAATGACCCTCCTTTTGATAATACTCCTAATTTCATGGTTATTTCTTCTTATTAAGGCACATCTCTATCTTTACAGTTTTGGCATATCTACGTTCCATGTTTCTTTGGTGTCTACTGTTTTTTATGGACCTATCTGTGGTGATATATGGAAGTTTAAAGATGATGATGGTATTTTATTGGTCCCTCACTTTTTTTTGCTCCATGTGTTTTCTCCTTGTTGAAAGTGGGTCGAAAATGGAGTGTGGTGGTGCACTATCTGGTGTTTTCGATAATGCCACTAGTTGCGATGTTGAATCCTACTCAATCCTCTTTAGATTGACCCGGTTGTTAATTCGGGTTACACCTTCGACTCCCACTCTGGCTCCTTGGTTCATTGTACATTTACTGCAGACAATGACTCTCTTGTTTATGTTGGATTGAAGTAATGATTGTCAAACGTATATATGGAAAATTCACCTACTAGTAATCAACAGGATTTTGGTATGACAAAAAAATGGTGCATTGTGGTAAATTGTTATCTTATTGTCATTTGTAACTATGGCAAGTTCACTTTTCCTATGAAAGTTATTTTTACTTGTGGTTAAGGAAGACATAGCTCATATCTCTCCTCTTGGTATAGGTCTATTCTTTTATATTTTGATGCCTCAATTTTCTAGTGACGACCATTGTGCTTATGTTTATTGTCGTTATGTGGAGACCTCCACACTTAGGTGGGTATCTTTTACAAAATCTAGACATGTGAAATCAATATAAAATTTGGCTTATTAATGAAAATCCCTTGCATAAATTTACAAAAAAAATTGTTTTACTTGTCCAACAAGGTTGTAAAAAATAAAAAATGTTTTACAATCTTCATAGAACCTATTATATATAAACTATGCATTTCCATTACAAATATAATAATATGATATTTTTTTAGTTTTCCAACTAATTAGATTTTCCTAAATCAGTGAAACATCAATAAATAATCCATTGTGCACATAATCAATAACATGTAAATTTTC
>APFE031627031.1:0-12551 GCA_000404065.3 Pinus taeda | reverse complement strand
ATTAGCTTTAGCCGAAAAACTAAATATTTTTCTCAATGTTTCTGATTTTCCGAGATCACACTAAGGTGCAGGGAAAAGAGCATACGCATGAGAAAAAAATCCTTCCTTTCTGTTTCTGATTTGCCCAGATCGCACAGATTCGCAGGGCAAAGAGCATACGCAGAAATGAAAGGTATAGATCTGGTTAAAAAAAACTAAATAAACCGAAACCGAAATAAGCAGAGAGAAAATAACAGTAAACTGCAAATAAAGACTGTATACCTCCAGATCTTAAAAATGACGCAGATAGGGCTACCGGAAACCTTTTCGCGTGAAACGAAAGGGGTTCCTCACTGGAAAAGATGCTCCGAACACAACAGAGCAGTCCTCTCGGCCCGAAAACAGTCAGAAACAGTAGATCTAGGAAACGACAGCCGCATGCAGTTCTACCGGCTTCAGATTTGGATCACCAACGGAAGCGGCCCTCAAATAGCTCTGATACCATGTAGGAATTTACAGGGTAAGTTCCTCAGACAGAACACCAGAAGGACACCGCTCACAAACAGATCACAGATCAATACACCAGTATTTTGTCGTGGTTAAAACCCTCAGAGAGGGAAACAGTCCACGGCCTGCGCCAACGTGGCTACTACAGGCAATTTATTAATAAAAGAATGAAAATTTACATAAGCTTTTCTCATGCACGGTGAACCTACAAATGACCCTCCATGCGCTTTAAATAGAATTCATTGACCAATCGGGTGTCAAGCCACGGATCAAGTGTCGGTAATACCGAGGAGAGAATGAACCGTCGAATCACTACATATCATGACCGTCGGATTGTAAGTTACAAAATGTACAACGGTAAAGAAACATACTTTACCTAACTCTATACCTAACTCTATACCTAACTCTATACTAGACCAAGTTGAACTTAACTATTTCCTATGTGTCGGAATATCCTAACAATAAAAACTGATTGGGTTCCAAATATAAAGCTGCAATGTGTACCTTTTGTGTGCTTTGCACATTATGGAGATCAAAATATTGCTCCATTTGTAGTATCCATGTTACAAGACCCTTGCTATCAAACTTCCTTATATTGATCTTTGGAACATGGTGGGTCTTCAATCCAACGTTAGAGTCTATGAAATCATGACTAACATTTATTTTGTTCTCATCACAAGTTTCCTTTACTACCCTTTTGCCATTAGTAAGCATTTCTTGTAGGAACTTTGTCAATTCTATCTTCAAATCTTCCATGTCGCCTTTAAGTTTTGCTTATATAACATTGATCTTAGCTTCCATGCCATCCATATTAGCTTCCATTCCATTCTTTAAACCATCCATATTAGATTCAGTTACTTTTTGTGAGAGTGAAATTTGTTGCACTTGGTGTCGTACTTTTGATATATCATGTTGCATTTCTTCCTCTTCTTCATGTGTCGCAGTAGAGATTTCAAGTTGTTTACTAGGTGTTTCCATTTTCTTTATTCGGGTCATCAATGGATGATAATTATGCTTCACAATGCCCTTTGAATCACTTCAAACTACTTTATCAAATAAGGCTTATGCAAATTAAAAAAAAAAAAAACTACACACCTTTTTTTCCCCACTTTGTATGAGCTCGATCTTGAAATGCCTATAACTCTATAATTTATGATCTCCAAGTTTTGAAATCTCAGTCTGTGATATCCCTTTGAGTCTTCTTTCCAATCCTACAAGTCTGATCACCATTAAATTCCTGAAGAAAGTGTTATGCGAAATCTCTTGCGATGACCTAATTATAGACTGGTTCAATAGAGCGAGCTTGTATGACATGCCACGTGTCACAGTTTAGACATTAGGTTCTAAAAAGAATACCCAATAAATTGCAGTCTGACGAATTTCTATCACTTTTTACAAAATTGAATCTGATACTCAGAGAGAAAGTTATGGCAATTTTCCCAACTTGGCATGTTTGAGATCCAATTCAGGAGCCCGCAAAAACCCTAAATTCCTCAGTTCATATGCTCAAAAATATAAGGAGACAATATTTGCAATTCGATCACGTGTTCATCGCGATTTTGTCTCAAATGGGTTTTAATTTCAGCTTTTGAATCTTTATAGAAAAAATTTGTAGCGAAACTTGCACGATGAATTGTTTGAAGCAGCGAAACCCTACAATCCAAACCTTTGATACCAATTGTTATGCAACCAACTCACAAAATAGAATAAACAGACAGAAAAACGACTTAAAACATAGACTCTTCGAAGGGCCAACCTCCTTTACATTACACAAATGAACAATTCTTTGATGATACAATTGACAAGGCCTCCTTTCTATATATAGGAGTCTAAGGGGTCATAATATAATTAGAACTGACATAACAATAATAATGTAAGGGAACAACAATAACAATAGTGGAATTATATGGGGCACACTAATAAGAATATGGGGACAACATGGGCACAACAATACCAATAAGGGGTACAAGGACAATAATAATAAGGGAATACACTAGTATTATAGGGATCTAGTACGTGACCTTTCAAATTAGAAACTAGCGACAAAGAGTGGTTGTAGGTGCTACACATGTTTTTCTATTTTCGGTGGTGGTGAAGCCTCAGACGTAGGATCCAAGGTTGTTTTTTCTATTTCTAGTGGTGGTGAAGCCTTAAGCATATGATCAAAGGTTTATTTTTCTACTGCCATTGGTATTGAAGCCTCAAATACATAAGCCAGAGGAGAAACAATAGAGGACCATAAACCAATGGACTAGATATGACACATGTCATATACTAGGGGAATGCACACAACGTTACTAGAGATATGGAGTGGGTGGGATCTAGAAAGGCCTCCACATGCACATATACTTGCACAACAGGAGAGGCCGCTCACAAATTCTGTCGATGCAACCTCAAAAATTGGAAATGCAAAAGCATAACATTAAAATTATGCATGCATTTCCCCTTTGTTGTGAATCCACATTTCTCATGTGTGAACCCATTGGATGGACATGTATTATTAAAACACCTATGTTAGTTGTTAGGTCAAAATGATATGCGACAATTATAAAACATATACCTAACCATTCAATAGATGGTTCCATATTATCTAATGATTGGGTTAAGCCGATTCATTAAAAGTAAAAAACAACAATTTCAATATTAATAGAAATATCCTGTGATTGAAAAGGTTAATATTAAATAGAAATTCAATATAAATTAATACTTAATCAAAACGATATGGATTACCATATACTATGCTGATAGTTATAATAAAAAATCATTAACCATTCAATATATCTGCCATTTAATGTTATCTAGTGAATGGGTTAAGAGGATTCATTAAAAATAAAAAACAACAAATTCAATATAAATATAAATATCTAATGATTGAAAATGTCATCAAGTGAATAAAACGGCGAAGATAAATGCCATGCCATTCTCGTTGAGGAAGAATTTGATAGAAAGGAGGCTATATTTTTACAACGTGGTAAAAGCAACAATTAATTATTCAATGTGGATACAACTCCACATATGCATACCCTTTTTAATTAAAACACCTGTATTAGGGAACAATAACTACTATGGACATATACGTTTCACAATAGTAAAAATCCTGTATTCTCCGAAGTAACTAGACTAAGTTGAGAAAACCTGGTGCTCAAACATTAATGCTTCTTTTGCTTTTGAGTTATGGAGCTCTTATCACTGTTAGACCTGCATTATAAAAACCCATGCATAAAAAAAATAGATCTAGATATGGATATATGAATCTCACGACAGTAAAATATTTTTATCCAAATCCATGTAGTATTGTTGGTAGACCTGCATTATCAAAACTTGCGTATCAGAAAAATATATCTTGCTATTGATATACACATTTTAGAACAATAAAAATCTTCTATCTAAAACCCTATATCAACGAACTAGATATAGAAATCACTTGTATCAACGAATTAGATCTAGAAAACCCTTGTATTAATGAGCTGGATATAGCAAACCCCTGTATCGACAAACTAGATCTAGCAAACTCTTCTAGTAAGCCCCTCTATATGTGAACTAGATATATACATTCCACAACAATAAAAACCGTCTAATCTTAAAAGTATCTAGAATAAGTGTAACATACAGAAATGTTGCTTCTTAGTTATGTAGTTGTTATAAGAAAAAGTAAATAGACATATTGAAAGAGTGTATAGATAGACAAGGAGCGAAAAAAAAGAGTAGGAAGGAAATTTACCAATAAAAAATGAAGAAAAAACAACAATATAAGGAAATTCAAAAATAAAATAAAAAAAGGGAAAAAAAGAGAATATGGAGGATTTAGCCTTATTTATAGGACTATTCATAACCTTATTTTCATTCAATTTAAAAAGGAGTTGTCTATAATGCGACTTTTTGGAGATTCCAGTGACGGAATCCGGCGGAAGAAATGAGGTTAAATCTTGATTTTTAGCAGTTAAAATGGTTTTTTAACTGCATATTTGGATTCAACGCCCTGCAAAACCCTTGGGAACCATTGATTGTGCAGAAACTAGCTATCAAACTTGGGATTCCAATGAATTGCTGCCGGATTTTGACCAGAAAAATCCGCCAGAAAAGCTTTCAAAAAGTCGCGTTATAGACTACTGCATTTAAAAATGCTTTTGTTTTTAATAATGGTTTCTAACAATATGTGTGTGTGTGTGTGTGCGTGCGTGCGCGCGCGCGTGTGTATATTCTTTTTATTTATTTAAATAGTTTATTATTTTATTAGTTTTTTGACTACTTAAAATTGACTTTTCTTTTTTACTTTTTTATACATAATATCTAATTAATACCATTAGCCCCACAATTTAGCCTTATTTATAGGACTTTTCATAAAAACATTCTCTTGTTTTTAATAATAACTTCTAAGAATCATACTTTAATAATAGTCATATTTATAAATATTTTCTATTTTTAATCTTATATTTTTCCTTATGTGTTTTTTTATTTTATTTTTTTATGTTTTTTATATTTGTTTAAATACAATTTTATTTTTTTATTATTTTTTCACTAATTAATGTTGAATTTCTTTCTTCTTTGATTTTTGCAAGTATCTCCCAATTATTTATTTCTTCTTAGATTAGGTCCTCCATCTATGTCATGAGCATGAGTTCGAAATGTTGACCCCAAAAATATTGTTGTGATTAATCTAGAAGAATTTAATCTCTTAAAAATATTTTGGATTATATTAATATTTAATTTTTATGTATGCATGATTTTTCATCGCATAAATCTAGATTAATTTAGGTTGAAGATACATTCTCATTCTCTAAAATAAAAAAAAATCTATATTAATTTGGGTTGAAGATATATTCCATTTTTCTAAAGTATAGAAGTAGAGTAACATAAAATTAATATTAATTCAGGTTATTCTAAATTTGTAAAATACAAAAGGAGATTGTATAATTAAAATATTTACATTTACTCTGAATCTACCAAGCATAGAGAAGGATTTTTTTTTTATGAGCACCAATATTGTAGCAAGAATGCTGCAACTCCTGGGTCTACCAACTTTACTTTATCAACCTGGGGTTCATACAAACTTAGAGGTGACAGTGTTGTATACACAAGTAAATGTGATGGGTTTGCTCTTTGTCACTACTAAGCTAGTGATAGACCACTAAGGTTTTTCAAACCAGGCTTGGATTCAGAAGAAGTTTGATTACCAATGAGGAAAAGAGAAATCTACACGAAGAGAAAGCTTGTCTATTGCGGCAAGGAAAAAGACTAAAATCAAATGCTTAAACACACCATTTTCTAACTAACTGCTGAGATGCTATGCTTCAAAAGAATGTTAAATTAACATGTATGAAATTCTACTGTCCTAAGCATGCAAATTCAAAACATCAAATATTCTACAGTTGTGCGTGTAAATGAATAAAATAAATTTGTTTTTATTTTTGTCCTTTTTTATGTGAAAGAATGGAAGTTAATCTCTTTTCGTGACGTGGTAGGTTGCTTAGGGATGATGGTGAATGGTAAGAAGGCTTGGGATACCAGTAGGGGTCCTTTTCTAGCCTCCTAGAGGCTTTTTCCTTAATTCAGCCTCAAAATAGGCCACTACAGGTAAACCTACATGATGTCCTAATGCGTTCTACATGATGTCCTAAAAACCTATAGGATCCCCTGTATTTCTACAAGATACAGTCTAGAGAAAAAGGGGGGATGTTGAAGGTGATGGAAGGCTTAGGGAAGGTGGTTGGTGGATGGAACGAGGCAAGGGATTGCCTAGGACCACTTCATAATTCAAAACCAGAGTGTGAGATGGTTGGATTTGCTCAACAAGTGTGGAGAAGTATTCTTGTGAAATGATGAAATTGGTGAGGGTTTTAGTGAAGGAAAGGAATGATCATGGGTGGATGAAGTTGGAATGAAGTGGCTGATCATGAAATCTCTATGTACTTCTGAAACATCTATACTACATCAAACATTGACATTTACCCAAAAATCATGTAAACAATAAGGATTTCAATTAACTAGAGAAAACAAAATTTCATGAGCTAGCTGCCTACTTCATGCATGAGGAAAACTTGCAGAATAAGATGGAAAATTGACGAGATCTAATGTAAGACTGAAGATAGAAGAAATGATAACTAAAACCTACTCTTGCAAACTGATCAAATGATGGCCTAAGTACAGAAAGCCCTAAATTCCATAGAGAGTAGAATTCTGCCTTTTTGGGGCTGCATAGGAGTTCTTTCCTCAAACCATGATCCCTGAAGGAAGGAGTGAGGTCAAAACATCCTACTGACAGCTTTTTTATGTTCCTTTATCTCTTCTAAGCTACTGTTAAAGTAAAGCACAAATGGAAGCAAACTAATCAAACCTACAACTACTTGCAATGAAATAATTCTAAAGACAATTCAACTATGGAATCAACTAAACATACTAATACAAGAAGAGGAGCCTTTGCTACTAGGAAATGTTCATTCTCATTATCAAATCAGAAAATTACATAACAATGTCTTCCACAAGTCTTGAACTAAAAAATGACTAGTGTTTTTACAACAAAAATTGGAATCCTAATGAGGCTCTAGGCCTCTTTATTTATACAAGTGAAGTCTCCAATAATTTCCTTAAATATAGGGAGGATCGAATCCCGAAATTGAGATAAACTAGCTCTTCAACTATCACTTGCTCGACTGCCTTTTGATCTCCATGATTTGGCTGCTTGTACTCCGAGCTAGTGTGATTGATGGAAGAATATTTGAATGGGTGAGGAGTAAATGAGGAGGATTTACCTCCTACAATCTCTCGTCCTTGTCTCATTTGATTTTCAACCTTTAATTAGCCAAAATTTCCATGATTTTCACTCAAAAACCTGCAATTATGGCACATTAGACCACTAGCCATAATATCTCACTTTGACTCATCTCATTAAACAAAATACAATCAAAATATGTAATAAATTGTGGGAAGAGTTGATTTGACTAAGCTAGGAGGTGGATTAAGGTCCATATAGTTACTGAATGATGAGGCTCATCATCACCCCCAACTAAAACTATTGCTCATCCTTTGAGAAACTCAATCAATATCCATGTCTTTCATTGCTCTAGTGGCCTCCCTGACATCCCATGCTTCTACTATAGTTTCCTCTTTTTGTGCATAAAATCCTGCATTCCTTTCTATCTATTCCCACTTCTTTCTTTCTTCCTCTTCCTTCCTTGCTTCCAACATTAATATGAGCAGTGGTGGACTGAGTCTCAAGCCAATCCAATTGACTTCGAGTCTTTGGAGAGCTTTCTTGTACATGGGTGTCTTGTTCAGTGCTTCTCTCATTCTTTGAGGAGAATGGTACTCTCTGATTTTCAAGCTGTAGGGAAAAGTATTCCATCTCCTTTGGCAAGATTGCATGATGTCATCCTCTAATAGCCTAAACATATAAGTGTGTGATTTCTTGGTCTTGGGCAACAGGTTACCTGGGTGCAAGTTGAGGGTCATTTATAATCAAGTTATGTGTGCTGATGACAACCATTGGCTTCGATTGCTCAAATCTTATCATGAGAGGTTTTGATTCTTCCCTTGCCATTATTTTCTTCATTTATACAACCCTTTCTTCCTCATGTCCATCCATGATGCCAAAGGAATCAACTGTAAGTCCCCTAGTTTTGAATTAGGGTCTCATACATTCAGATCTATCAAGGCTAAGTTATGTAGGTAGAACTCAAAAAATTTAGCCCTATCCTCCAATGTGATTCGATCACAAATATAAATGAATTATCTATAATCCTGGAATGGCAGAGTGCCTCTTTGTTCTAGGGTCTTGATTTGGAACTAAAACCACTATTCCTTAAGGTATAGTGCATAGGACTTAGCTGGCATCCTAAACTGGATTGCCTCTGAGAATAACTGACCATGGAGGTCAATTGATGCTATATTTCTTGTAGTTGTCCTCTTAACCATGAATTTTTTGCCTCTAACTGGGTTTTTAGCATTGCCTCTCTGTCCCTTAGGTTGCTTAGTTCTCTGCCCATCTCTTTAACTTTTTTCTCCATGTGACCTATGTCCTCCACTCCCTTAGATTTGGAAATTTGCATTCATATATGTGTTCTTTCTCTTTCTTTCTCAAGCTCAAAGAATAATAGGATGGAAAATTTTTGTGGAATGACCCTACCCCCTTCAATAAATCTGTAGTAGGAGTCAAGGTTAGGCTGAGGACTAGGTTCCCTTAGCTCTGGATTTCTTTGTTTCTTGTTGCATACTCCCTTATTTGTCTAATTTTTTACTTTCCTATAGGTTTAGTAGAGTTTCCTGTATGATTTCCTCTACTACCTGTAGGTCCTTTTGTGTATCTTGTAGGAGGCATTTTCCTTTGGATGAGGCAGATCTAGTGATAGGCTTCCTAACATAAGTGATAGGAGACTTGGGAGAGGCTTGTCTTGATGATCCTTCTCCTTGAGTTTTCATAAGAGGAGCCATATTCTCTTGTTGTTTATGTGAGTCTTCAATGATAATAGGAAACTTGGTGGGAGCTTGAGGTTTTCCTTGCCTTATTTATGTACTTTTTCTTGTCCTAAAGTACAATGGAGTTTGTCTCTATCTTTTCCCTTTTTGTTTGATATGGGTACTAAGGGCAGTGAGGATAGTTGCTCCCTCTTTCCCAGTGGGTTTTGGAGATACCATGGGTGATTCATCCTTGTATTTTACCCCCCCTTTTTCATTTTCCTTTTCACTCTTGTCTTTCTCCTCTTCTTCTCTCTCTAGTTCTTCACTCTCTTCATCAGTTTCCTACTTTGCATCCTCGTATGTCTCTTCACCACTTTCCTTCTCTTTTTCTTCCTCTTCTTTTTCATCTATTTCCTCTTCATCCCTCCCTATTTCTTCTTCATCCTTCTCTGTTTCTTCTTTATCCCTTTCACTAAAAGTGGGGTATTTTTCATACTCAAGGGCTTTCATGCCTTCCTCTATCTGCATGTCTCTAAAATTTTCCCATGTGATAGGGAGTCTGAGGTTTTGGAGGGAATATTCTATGATAAGTCTAATTAACCCATGATGGGATGACTGTTCATGGTTTCCTTCTTGCACCTTAATGCTCATATCTATCACTGGTTGAAGAAGGAAGTAGGGTATGTCAAGTCTGTTTTGAGGAAGTGCGTCTACTCCAAACCTCAACTCTTGGAGAAGCCTAAAGTGGTATCCATATACCACATTGTACCTACCTTCACATGATATGTATTTTATAAGGTGGTAGCTAATTTCATTCCAAGTATATGGTAAGCTTGCTCTTCTAACTCCATTTTTGTCTTCCATGGCCTCCTCTCCTTCTAAAAATAATTTCTTCTTTGCAATTTGGCTATTTCCCTTATCCTCCTTTCTCCAAGGCATACCTAAAGGAAGGGTGGTGATTCTGCCTATGATTTCAGGGGTGAGTTATATAGAGAATCCTTTCACCACAATAGTGGCATGGGTCCTAGTCAGTGGAATGAGGGAGAGAGAAAAATCTCTTGCTACTTCATCATCATATCCCCTCAATTTCTCAAAGAAACCCATCCAATTGTGCCTTGTGAATATCTCTAGTACAGAAGGGTGTTGATGAATCCTCACTGTGTTGATGGGTTCCCTCTTATTAAATCCCCCTGTCATTTTCTCTGATGGATGCAGGGTTGTTTATATCTTATCATTGCTTGATGAAGCCAACCTCTATTTTTCCCTTGTAGAATTGCTCACTGCCAATCCTGTAGGTGCTGTTCTGTATCCTGTAGGATGTCTTGTAGTATCTTGTAGGATTTCCAGTAGGTGCTCCTGCGTAGGGAAAAAACGAATTCTGCCTCTCCTATAGACTGCTTGAGGGTTGAGAGTGACTTTATTAGTGTGTAGCCTCGAGAATGCGAATGCGCATGGGGATCAACATTTATTTCCTCATATGGGTGATTTGAGTGGGGTGGTGTGCTGGCAACCGAGGTATGAATATCTTTTTTTGGACCGTTGGTCCCACTACCACATCATCATTCTCCTCACCTCGTAATCAACTCCCACTTCGGGCATCCGTAGCTTAACCACTTTCAACCTCATCTCTCCTTTTCCTTGACTTGACTACTGCCACGTGTGTAAGGACTAGCTATCTTCTCCTCATTGACTGAGCGAAGGTGGCCAAGTTAACTGGACACCTTTATGTTTATAAAACAACTCTTTCATAACTTTTACATGTTTGATAATATTATGCTAACGAGAGAGTGGAAGCGAGATACTTACCTGTGGTATTGATGCCTTGATGTTGTTTGTTGAAGATTGAAGTCTTTGCTCTGTGTTTGCTACATGTGCTTTTCTCTTTTTTTTTTAATTGTCCTTTGATGATTTTCTTTGATGTGTAGGTACTTGGATGTTGATGCTGATGATCCTGATGTTGTTGCTAGGCTCTGGAGGAGCTTCTTTGACCTTTGGATCTCCATGCTTGAAGCTCACTGCAACCTGTTGTTTTTTTTTTTTTGTGGGATAGGCTGCTATATGATTTCCGACAGGATGTCCTGTAGTTGCTTCTCCTAAAATTTTTTTAATCATTATCCACTTTTGGAGCATGAGGATGGTTGGCATGGGTAGTGAAGGGGTCTATGAATTTGTGAATGAGGAAAATAACTTGCCGGTGTTGTCCCCTTGTTCTCTGTCTTCATCCTCTTTTCTTTGTTTTTTTCTTTGAAAACTGTAATATAATTTTTTTTTGAAACTGACTTTTTTTTTGGATGAATGCAGGGGTGATCATGGTGGAGAGAGGTATGGTGAGGAGATGGTAAAGCATATTTTTTTTTTTGACATGGGTTGGTCATTCCCTTGCTCTAGGGTTACTTCCTTTAGGATTCCCAAGCCACTGTAATTCCTACAGGATCATTTTGTAGGTTTACAGGGAATCCTATAGGTTTACAGGGAATCCTGCAGAAAATACATAACCCTTGCAAATTGCGGTAAATGAGTGGAAAAATGGAGGGAATGATGGAATGATGAAGGATAATGAATGGAGAAATAAAAAAATGAGATGGATAGGTCCCTTTTTATTCTCTCTTGTTGCTCTGATCCTCCTCCTGTTGATTTGCAAACAATATTTTCAAAGTTTTCTTTTCTCCTTTTATTTTTTTTTAAAAGCAACTAGTCTACCTCCAGGAGGTTTTCATCCTAGTTGCTTGCCTTGGGCGCCTCAAAAGAGGTTTTCACCCAAAGATATTTTTATTTCTCTTTTTTTTTTACACCATTGGGTCACCTCAAGATGTTTTCAACCCAACAGTGGGACTCAGGTGCCTCATGGAGGTTTTCATCTGAGTCTCCTTATTTTTCTCTTTTTATTTATTTATTTTTCAGTGACTTGATGAGGTAGGAGCTGAGACTTGCTCCACCACCATCACTGTTTTACTGATACCATTAATGAACTCTTGCTTTGACAATGGCTTCTTGTAAACCTTCAATCTGTGCCCATGAACAAGCAAAGGAATATCCTCTGCATCTATGGTTCTAATATGTACTGAACCATTATCATGACATCTTTATATGACATAAGGCCCTAACCATATAGTCCTTAAATTTCCCTTAGAGTATTTATATCTGGAATCATATAACAAAGCCGAGTCACCTTCCTGAAATTGTTTGTCCTTGATGTTCTTTTCATGCTAGATATTCTTCTGAATTTGAGTCACCTCTATGTGCAGGAGGGCCTGCATTCTAAACTCATCTAACTCATTCAGCTGGAGCAATCTCTCTTTTTGTGCACTGTTGAGATCTAGATCTAGTTGGGCTGCCATTCTCAATGTATTATACTCAAATTCAATGGAAAATAGGGCCTTCTTCCTGTTATCACTTAAGACTACAAGTTCACCTATGTACAAAGATCCATATAAAATTTTTGGTTCAAGTCAATAGGTTTTTAGGTGTATTACTTTAAAATCAGTCTTTTCCAAAGATATTGAGGTAGGTCCTTGTAATAAAAAAAACCGTTAGTTTCCATCTCCCATAGCATATCTAGTCTTGATTACATCATTCTGACTTTGCACAGTTTTGTAGCACAATATGATTGGCCAGTTTAGCTGCGCAATCATTTTCCACCATTCTTGAGCAGCCATTGCGTAGCGCGGCAT
>APFE031627030.1:10000-20154 GCA_000404065.3 Pinus taeda | reverse complement strand
CGTCGGATTGTAAGTTACAAAATGTACAACGGTAAAGAAACACACTTTACCTAACGCTAACCTAACTCTATACTAGACCAAGTTGAACTTAACTATTCCTATGTGTCGGAATATCCTAACAATACATACCAAAAACTGACTTCTAACCATAGAGCCTTGCTCTTTTTATACATTTCCATGGTTTGTGGACCATGGGTAGGCCAACTCATTTTACATTATTTTTGGGCAGAGAATCCTTTGACTTGACTTATTACACTTCGCACTCTGCACATCTCACGGAGTCTTTACCATACTTTTACCCAAAATTACGGGCTTTGAGCCCCAAAACCGTTACGCGAGGCCTCCGCTACCCAACACGGACTATGATCAAATTCCTTGACAGAAGTAATTAATTGCAGACATATCTGAACTATGGACTTAGCCTAACTCGAATTATATACTCATCTCAGTGCTCAGATTCTAGAGATTGAATTGTGGTGTATCCTTAGCTTGGAATGGATTCTTTGGATTGACAACTCGGGTAGTGAACAAAAAACTATACAATTGGACAACAACTCGAACTGTAACATCTACCTTCGTTACTGATCCATGTCCGGGTGTGATGAAGGACCCTTCCAAGACCTTTTACTTTTGTGATGTGATAAATTGCATTTAAAAAAAAACATAAATGAATACATGTGCATGTTGTAAAGAAGAGGAACATGTCAATCGTCAGCAACATAAAAACATAAGCCGTTGATAATGGATTTCATCCAGGAGGGACTATGTCTTCAAGCCCTGAATTAAAGATGGTGTAGGTCATTGCATTAAGTGCTATCAATAGTGGTGATGTACATAGAGGTGATGTCGCTATCATACAAGGAAAATGCCCTCATCCAGGAGTGGCTCCAAGAGATGTTCCACTACAGGAACTCTTAGTCAAAAGACTCCTATCAGTATGACACAAACTCATGCATGATGAGCATCCAGCCAACATGGCATAAAAGGGACCTCAATGTAAACATACATGATGACAAAATGAGTATCCCATCAACATACAACAAAGGGATCTCAAAACATAACATGACGAAACATGACCACAAGTACATGACATAGACGATTCTGCATCACATCAAGCAGGAATCATGAAAACAGTAATAAAAAAGATCCCTCATCAACATCAAATAGGAATATGTGCAGCATGATGTATAGCAAAAGAAGTACATGAACACACCGCATATACCTCACAACTAGGGACCATCTGAAGAAGAGGATGTCAAACTGCTGAAGCTGTTCGTGCCATCGATCTCATGGCATCAATCGCATGGAAATTGCTACTCACACATAAATGCTGACACCTACACTCCACTTAGAAAAGTGGCTGAAAATAGAATGAGCTAATGGAAAATCTGAACACACCATTAGATTTGTAGCATCGAATAGTGCAAAATCAACTGTCAAATTTTTTAACTCTAAGAAGTTGAGAATCTGGGGCTCAAGCAATCTTTTAGATTCCCCCTAGATTCCTCAAAGATTGTACTCCATGGGTGGACTAGAAATATGAAACTCAAAAGGTGAATCTACCCTTGCCATTGAGATCCCTGTGGAAAACCATGAAAAATGACTATAAACTTGACTATATTCGGACATGGAGAAAAATTACCTCCTCGAGAAAATTTCAAGGATCATGGTTGTGCCCCCTGTTTCTACAGCAGTCATGGTTCCACCTCCATACTGAAAAATGGCCAAAAAATGCAGAAATATGATGGAGAAATGGACCGCCATTGCGTTCGTGGCATTGATAAGTGCTGAAACCATATAAAATTTGTCAAAATCTGACAAAGTGAAAATTCGACCCTCCTACACAATGTTGCCTCATACTGCATGCACTGCCTCCTCTGCCTTGAAATATGTGCCCACTCCTAGTTCCTCCCTCCTTGGGTGCACTGACGAAATGAGAATTTAAATATAATATCGCGGGTGGATTTCTTAATAAGGTGGTTTGGTGTAATGGCAAGATTGGGAAATTAGATGAGGAGAGGTCGGGAGATCAAATCTCGCCCCTCCTTATTTCAACACCAAGCAACAAAAATTGTTTTTTATTGGGGTGGAAGGTCCACTGTTGGGCTGGTCCATACCCTTCTCTCCTGCCAACCACTTCATTTAATGGAGGTGCAGGGGGTGGTTGGGTCCGTGCCCCAAGGACCAGCCCGCCACCCAAATAACATAACAGTTTGTTTTATGTGGCGAATAGTTCCATGGGAGGGGTCAAAGGTCATGGCCCACCCCTCCACCACACACTTTTTCTTTATTACATATGTGTGGGTTATGAAGGTTGGGGGGTGGTGGCAGGGTTGGTGGCCCCCATCCCCCTTTTTTTTTATATTTTTTGTTAATATAAAACCATGTGCCATTTTTAAAAATTATGTTTTTAAGTCGTAGGAGTCTTTTAACGAGGCCACCATTTCGCCTAGAATTTGGCCGGAGTTGGCTAGATTCTGTCTGCTGGAAAAGTGAAAATTGCATCCTCATTAAACCTGCCCAATCATCAAAATTCAACCCAACTTTTCCTCCTTCTAACTTTCGCATACGGACTCGGTTTGATGAATCATTCACACCGCCATGATCAGGATGATGAGATCTATGCTCTAGTCCTAATTCGAAAACATTCTGATTATTTTGATTTTTGAGCTTCCATTAGCCCTATTTGCCCCGTGTGTGTCTTTGGAGCCACCTAGATCAATCCTCCCCACTGAGGTGCTTTTGGTCCTCCAATAGCACGAAAAATAATCTACAATTTCTCTATACCTTGTCTGCATCACAAGCGTCCTGAAAGGTCTCGCTTCCATCTCCTTCACCTTTGTTCTTCAGAGCCTTAAGCAATGAGCTGACACCTGCAACCTCTGCAACCTGTAGTACATTTTTTTCACAAATTACCTTCTTTTACTTTCATGACCAACTAATGACCCAAGTGTCCCACACTTTCCATGAGTTCATAACACATACTCGGTGGTCAAGTTTACATCAACATGGACACAATACCCCAACTACGAAAACAAGGCCAACATATCAATGTTGCTTCAACAAGTGATGGAAAACACTTCATCACTACAACACATGATTTACAATGATCAAGCCAAACACTATTTTCTTTGACAAGTGATGGAAACATAACGTCACTTTTAGAGTGTAAAATGTGACTCAAAATAAGACTAGACATCATTGTTGCTGAAGAAGTGATGGAAACCACATCATCATTTTTACATTTTACAAAAGTACGACCATGAAACACTAACATATCTAGGAACCATTTTTCACTTATCAAGGTGAATGGGTCATCACCCTGTGATGCTTTTTCTTGTCAAACAACTATTTCATTTGGTTCATCCATTGACAATTTGTCTTTAAGGTGCTGCTCTGGATGGAGCCTCCAACATGTGGCTCTTTGATGGCCACTTCTGTCGCAATGACTGCAATAGGTCTTCTTCCTCCAGATCTGTTTAACATGTTTCTTTACTTGTTGTTGAGGGGGTCTTTCATGCCTCATCCTTTTGTGTGTTGCCATTCCTTTCCAACACTTAGAAAATGTATGGTTGTGTAATCCACAAAAGGTACATGTTTTTTGAACATGATTATAATCGAAATGAACATTCGAATGTCGAGAGTGGTTATACCTTCCCTTTCTATCTCTAGTGTCATTATGGCGACGAGATCTCGCCTCAACTCTTTCCCTGTAATGGGTGCTGCCATGGGATGATGGGGATGTGTTCCCATCGTTCTCTTTCCTCTACGATTTCGATGATGTCTTGGAAGAATGTGACACCTTCGAGCATTCTCCTTTGGTGTATTTCAAGCCTGCAAATTGAGGTCTTTGCATAACCTCCAATGGTTGAGTTATGTGTTGGTTATCAACACCAAGTTGTTCTTCCTCCTCGTGCCTCGTCCTAGTAAGGAGCCTCATGTTTGTCCCTGTAATTGTGCTCTCCAAACATCCAATGGAAATCATATTATGTGATGATGAAACTGAAAGGAAATCAACATCTTTTACCTCCTCTGTCGATTTGGAAGGAATTGATGAGGGTAGTTCATCATCTGTTGTTGGCGGTATGCTTGCTGTCTCACATACCCAAGTCCAGCCTAACAGGATAATTATTCTACTTTTATGGGGTTGATAATGCCTTGGCCATTAATGCCCAAGCATTTTCCTTCGTACCCGATTTTCTTCAACACTTTGGAGCTAATTCCTATGGTATGATTTTCAAAAATAATGAAATCATCATCAGGACACATACATGAATTCAAAGAACTAAATTTTACCTCACATGGGTCACGCTGCAACCTTTCCAAGGCCTCATCCTTTGCTTGCAACTGTCGTAGCAAACTTTGTTTCTCCTCTTTCTCTTCGTGTAGACACATCTTCAATTTAGCGTTCTCTGTTTGAAGATTTTGTTTGATGTGCTTCAGTTCTTCTAGGGCCTCTTCCATGACTTGCAACTGAAGTTGCAATCGCTCCTTTTCCTCTGTCTCTTTCTATAGAGTTTCATATATCATTTCCACTCTTTTGGAAATTTTGAGCATGGTCTCATACATCGCTTTTTCATCCTCTTTCACTGCATGTTCCATTGTTCACAGTGCAATTCACATCAAGCCAAAGACCGCTCTGATACCACTTGATCTAGGTCAGGGTGTGATGAAGGACCCTTCCAAGACCTTTTACTTTTGTGATATGTTAGATTTCATTTTTAAAAGAACGGAAATGAATACATGTGCATGTTGTAAAGAAGAGGAACATGTCAATCACCATCAACATAAAAACATAAGTCCTTGATAATGGAGTTCGTCCAGGAGGGACTACGTCTCTGAGCCCCGTAGTCAAGATGGTGTAGGCCACTGCATTAAGTGCTATCAATAGTGGTGATGTACATAGAGGTGATGTCGCTATCATACAAGGAAAATTCCCTCACGCAGGAGTGGCTCCAAGAGATGTTCCACTACAGGAACCCTCTGCCAAAAGACTCCTATCAGTATGACACAAACTCATGCATGATGAGCATCCTGCCAATATGGCATAAAAGGGACCTCAATGCAAACATACATGATGGAAACATGAGTATCCCATCAACATACAATAAATGGATCTCAAAACATGACATGAGGAATCATGACCACAAGTACATCACATAGATGATTCTGCATCAAATCAAGCAGGAATCATGAAAAAAGGTAATAAACAAGATCCCTCATCAACATCAAATAGGGATATATGCATATAAAAAGAATTACATGAACACACTGCATATACCTCACAACCATGGGCAATCTAAAGAAGCAGATGTCAAACTGCTGAAGTTGTTCATGCCATCAACCTCATGACATCAATCGCATGGAAATGGCTACTCACACATAAATGCTGACACTTGCACTCCACTTAGAAAAATGGCTGAAAAATAGAATGAGCAAATGGAAAATTTGAGCACACCATCAGATTTGCAGCGTCGAACAGTGTAAAATCGACTGTCAAATTTCTAAATTTTGAGAAGTTGAGAATCTGGGGCTCATGGAATCTTTTAGATTCTCCCTAGATTCCTCAAAGATTCTGCTCCATGGGTGGACTGGAAATCTGTAACTCAAAGGGTGAATCTTCCCTTGCCATTGCGATACCTATGGAAAACTGTGAAAAATGACTATAATATTGACTATATACCGACATGGAGAAAAATTACCTCCTCGGGAAAATTTCAAGGATCACGGTTCTACTCCCTGTTTCTACAACAGTCATGGTTCCACCTCCATACTAAAAAATGGCTGAAAAATGCAGAACTTTGATGGATAAATGGATAGCGCCAGTGCGTTCATGGCATCGAGAACTACTAAAACCATATAAAATTTGTCAAAATCTGACAAAGTGAAAATTCAGCCCTCTTGTAAAATGTTGCATCAAATTGTGTGCACTGCCTCCTCTGCCTCGAAATCCATTCCCGCTCCTGGTTCCTCCCTCCTTGTGCACACTGAAAAAATGAGTGTTTAAATATAATATCGTGGGTGGATTTCTCAATAAGGTGGTTTGGTGTAATGTCAAAATTAGGAAATTAGTTGAGGAGAGGTCGGGAGATCAAATCTCGCCCCTTCTTATTTTAACACCAAGAAACAAAAAAAAAAATTATTGGGGCGGCAGGTCAACTGTTTTGGTGGCCCACACCCTTCTCTCCAGCTGAACGCTTCATTTAATGGAGGTTAAAGGGGTGGTTGGTTTGTGGCCCAAGGGCAGACCCACCACCCAAATAACATAACGATTTGTTTTATGTGGTAGACAGTTCCATGGGAGGGGCCAGGCGTTGTCACCCACCCCTCCACCACACACTTTTTTTTATTACATATGCATAGGTTATGAAGTTTTGGGGGTGGTGGGGTTGGTGGCCCCCACCCCCTTTTTTTATATATTTTTTGTTAATATAAAACCATGTGCCATTTTTAAAAATTCTATTTTTAAGCCATAGGAGTCTTTTTAACAAGGCCACGATTTCACCCAGAATCTGGCCGGAGTTGGCCAGATTCTGTCCATCGGAAAAGTGCAAATTGCATCCTCATTAAACCTACCCAATCATCAAAAGTCAACCCAACTTTGACTGCTTCTAACTTTCGCATACAGACTCGGTTTGATGAAACATTCACACCGCCAGAATCAGGATGATGAGATCTATGCTTTGGCCCTAGTTTGGAAACATTATGATTACTTTGATTTTTGAGCTTCCATTAGCCCTCTTTGTCATGTGTGTGTCTCTGGAGCCACTTGGATCAGTTACAATACCCCGGACTGTGTTATAACAATAGCTTGGTGAAATAGAACTTCATATTAAACATTTACCTTGGACTGTGTAGACTTCAGTGTTTATATATCTTTTTTCTTGTGCAGCAATAAAGGCTCAAATCAAGTGCTCGGTTAGTACAGCATCAATGATGATAAGTGAAGAAACCAATCATTGGTGACTCGTCCTCATTACACCTTAGTTTCTTTTCCTCAGAGACTTGGATTGTGCCCTTTACTACAGAGCTCAGATTACATAATTGACATGGCCTCAAAATCGATGTGAAGCCTCTTGTGACAACTCGGATAGAATATAGCCTTATTGTGGTACAACATGCATTCTTGACAGTGGATCATAATTTTTGTAGCAACCCTTATAGTACAATGGCTGCAAGACTTATTTTACATGTGGATATTGTCTTAATTATACCATCATCACTCTTGGCTTAGTAAACGCAGTTGGAGCTGTGTAACAATGGTGAAGACCAATGTTGGACAGTCAAGTATTGTTTGGAGCTATTTGAACATATGAAGGTTTGAAGACATACAAACCTTATTTAAAATCTTTGTGGACTGATCTTGAAGAAGATCTTAGATTGAAGCCTTCTTATTGAGTATCCTTGACTGCCCTTGGAGACATTCTTAGATACATGCTTTGAACACCTTGTGGAGATAATGTTGAAGACAATGATGCATTAGCCATCATGAGGTAACTTGGAGAAATTTCTTTGGTACGATGAAGAGTAGTGGTGACATGTTCTAGGAGATTAAGGTTGTCATTGATGACGTGACATGGATACTAAAGTGAATACTAAGCAAGGATTGACAAGGCTTGTTGAAGTAGACATTAGGAGCTGTGAATAATGACTAAACTAATCTTGACGAATTGAAGTTGAGGGTTGGAGCCCAAGAGGTTGGAGCCTCAAAAATACAAGGTTGGTGCCTTGAAGGATACGGTTGGAGCCTTAGAGGATTGGAGTCCTCAAGAAACTAGGTCAGAGCCTGAACCAGATATAGGGTTGGAGCCCTTGAGGTTGGTGCCTCAAAATTGACAAGGTTGGAGCCTTGGAAGTCCAAGTCAATGCTTGGCACATTACAGGTTGGAGTCTGGGGAATTGAAGGTCGTTGTCTTCATCTAGGGTTGGATCCCTACATATATTGACTTGATTTATTATAAAGAAGAAATTAATAAAAGCATTTATTCTTATTATTCATTTTGTGTTCTAAATATAAGTGATCTAACTCGTAAAAATAATAATTGTAAAGAAATACAGATTCACCCTCACTCTCTGTATTTCCAACAGTTGGTATCAGAGTCAGTACCTTTACTCAAAGCCTAACAAGTTGAAGGTTGATCCTTAGAACACAAATGGGAAAGCCAAGGAAGAAATCCTCCAATCCTCCTAAATATGGAGACGGGATCGATAGACTCAATCATTGTTGTAGTTATTCTAGTAAAGGTTCCTCATGTTTTCCGGTAGCCTGAATCCCTATGGAAATTTGACCCAAGTCTAGCATAAATATATCAAACCGTAGAGAGACAGAAGAAGCCTCGATGCCCTCCAAGGAAAATTAGGGTGTTGCAACTTTCTTAGTCGATTCCCTACACCTCTCTAGTGACTCCATATCAGAATGTTAAGGTGGATCCTCTATCGAGATCGGCATAGAATCTAAGGAGTCAGAGCAGAAATCCACCAATTTTTCATCCATCTCATCATATAAACCCTGACTGAGCTTAGACATCGATTGACCTTATAGGCAAACTTCCCTTCCCAAAAATTCGCATTTTCACCTCCACCACATAACCACAGCCTCTCTCAGTAGACCTCCACCTCCACCACTTGTGGCCTCCATTGCAGAAGCAAAGGGAATATTACCCAAACCTTAATGGTGTTCGCATGTTTTTCTCCTCACGCGACTTCAACACCATTCTCCTTCAAAAATAGAACACATTCTCCATGGCCTTATATTATTATTTTTATGTAGGCTATGATTATATTGTGCCCCCTTGGATTCCTATATATACCAAAGAGCTCTTATCATTAAATCTATCATTCAAGTTTTCATTTATGTAATGCAGAGTTTTCCCCTCGAAGAGGCTAATTTTTAAGTCGTTGATCTATCTTTTCTTCTATTCTGTGAGTTGGTTGCATAACATGACTTCATTCTTTGGAAAGGCCAAATTTCCTTAAGGAGGATGAATTTATCTTGGGGAAAGTTGAATTAAATTGTGGAGGCCAAATACATCTTTGAAAGCCAAATTTTACAAGGATCTATTTTGTGGTGATCAATCAATTTGTGAAAATCTAATTTTTATTAAAGAATCTTACTTTAATTTGTGGAGGACAAGTTCAATGGGGAAGCCAAGTTTGAATGGGACGCCAAATTAATTATGTAAGGGATGAATTCAATGATCAAGCCAAATTTTATGGTAGGGGGTGAGTTTCTTGAGGAGGTCATGCTTTTCTTCTTGTAGGGCCACATTTCTCCCGAGGGGCCATATTTCTTTAGCTAAACCTTGTCATTGTCAGAGTTATCCACGGGTTCTAATAATTAAATTTATGCATCTTTAAGGAGTTGTCTAGAATGTAATTTCGTGGACAAGGCTAATAAAATTTGATTGAATTGTTGTTATTTGGGTTCAATTATTGAATAAGGGTTTCATATTTAATTACATGAAAAATGTTTGAAGAAATGCCTCTACTATAAATGCTTCATTTTATTCCAATATAAAGTGTTTTTAAAAATGTTTGCGAGCAAAGCTTTTATCAAAAAATGCACGAAATACCAATATAAAAAAAATTGCAAGTTGCTTTTGAACATTTGAGCTAGGGACATTACATAAGAAGGTCATTACAGTGGAAATAAGACCCTATGTAAACACTCTTCTTGGATGTGAAGCCTTTGAAATATGGATCACCTGAGGCACAATTTAGCATAGAAGGGTATGTTTGAGTCTAAAAGGAAGATTTGTTGCAAGGGGAAGATTGAGAATGTGTCAAAAATGTAGTTTGTTGAATTATTATCCATGCCAAAATTTTGATCTGAAGATATAATTACACAAATGAGTATTGAGATATAACCAAATACATATTTTTGTGTTATGAATATATGTTGAAATATGTAACTAGGTTCAATATTCATAATGACATATGTAATCATGATTTTATGTATTTAATGAAAAGAGAAAAATAGATTTATTATTGTTATTCTTGAGGCAGGGGTTTCATGGTCAAGAGAGATTTAGTTTTAGGTTAAGAACACATTAAGTGGTTGTAGGGCTGGTCATTAAGTCTACAAGTCAATTGAGTCATTGTCATGTATGAAAGACCCTTTTGTCCATGTTACATATTGTAAAGAAAATTTATCT
>APFE031627030.1:0-7500 GCA_000404065.3 Pinus taeda | reverse complement strand
ATAGCCACACAAATAACACAAAGTTTTACCTTGGGAAAACCCACCATGGTGGAAAACCCAACCAACATTTTCCATAGAGAGTCAAGGCAACAAGAGATAAATCAAATTAAACCAGCCTCCAAATACCAAGTCAGACCTCCACCATTATTTCCAAAGAATTTATGCAACAGGGTCAAGAAAAATGTCCTTCAAGTCTTCTCTAAAACTCATAATATGTCTCAAAGATCATCATCAAAATGAATATTGTATCTCAAGGATATATTACAAAATTAAGGTCTACAAGAGTTCCTACAACTATGCCTTAGGATGCATACTCAAATAGAGGCATGCCACAAATATGAGACATCTAATAGGGCCAAAAAAATTCTTCTATATCTGCCCCCAAGTTTAGATGATGTTGCAGAGAGAGTGCCTCAAATCTATGTTGTTCCATGGAGGTATATGTTCCTCAAACCCACATTCTTACAAGGATACATCTGACTAAGACTTGTGCTATGTCATAGACTCAGACTTGCATTGTTACAACCTTAGATTCACAACGAGATACAACCTTATATTCCCAATGTTACAACCTTAGAACTCACACTATTATAGCCTCATAATTCACAGAATTACATCCTTGGAACTCACATTGTTACAGCCTCATAACTCGCATTTCATAGAGATATATATCTACCTCATATTTTTCATATTATCCTCATGCCTTCACATAAGCCTCAAAGAAATATGTGATCCAAAGTTGTGTCTTTTGGAGAGTTATTTGTCTCTATTTATAGTTTTTTTTTCCATGCGAAGGGGCATGTCTCTTGAGTAGGCTGACTTGATCCTTGGAGAGTCGACTTGGTCTTTGTGGAGGAAAAAATATGAACTTGAATTTTTCATTTTCTCGCTCTAAAAGAGCATACAAATAAATAATTTATTTTTCTTGCAAGCATGAAGAAGATGCTTTATAAAAAAATTCTTTAGCAAAAATATTTCATATTTCAATGTTACAAATATAAAAGAATATTATGAAGACTAACCATAGCTACAAAATTTAACACTCCCTCTTAGGTAGGGAGGTATGCATAATGACTATCTTGATGTTATCTGTATACACGATCTCCCTAAGGAAAGGTGTAATTCATTCATCCTCTAGGTCAACATCCTTGACCTTCATCAACATCATCTTATCATCAACAACATAATCTACCATCATCATTCGCTAGTGTCCATATCTAGGGTAGTACCAAACCCATGATATATCATCAACATATCAGGACTCACTCTTCCTGACTGATTGGTATTAGGACTCACTCTCCCAGAGTGATTAATCCTCAAATCCAAAACTCACTCAAAGTGATCGGTCCTCAAATATCAAGGCCTCTCACTAGGAAAAAATGTAGAGATATTACAACTAGCAAGCACTTACTCACCCTTATTGGTGAGCACTTTGGGCCAAGACCTCACTTAACCCTTCCTTGTTGGTGATCGGGTCTAGATGCTAAAAGAACCTCATTCCACCCTACTTAGTGTTTTATTAAGTTCCAAGACTTCACTCCATCCTACTTGGTGTGTGATTAGGGTCCAAGTGTTAAAGGAACTTACTGCACCCTTCCTGGTGTGGGATCAGGGTCTGGGACCTCAATCCACCCTACCTGGTGTGTGATCAAAGTCCAAATGTTGAAGGACCTCACTCCACCCTAGTGTGTGATCAGGGTCCAAATACTAACATACCTCACTACACCCTTTCTTAGTGTGTGATCGAGTCTCCTCCGAGAGAAACTCACTCAAAATTGTATGTTCAATGCTACGGAACTCTCAGACCCATTATACTTACCAAGATAATGTCCATCAGTGTTGTATACATATCAAAACTCCCTCTCAATTATAGGGGTAATATCCATGAGCACTATCTTATCCCTAAATCACACAAGCTTCTCCTTGGCAAACAGATTCCTCAGAACATTAGTTTTCTGCTAATCGGTGGAGAACTCGAGCATTAGATAAATTTAGAGGTAAAAAATGTGCCTCAAAACAAAAATGTACAACAAAAATAAAATTTATAAGAACCAATAGGATTCAATATGATGATGTCAACCATGGGGGTTGATTCACCATTTTTGGAGTAAAATGGTAAAAAGATAAACACAATAAAAAATTAAAAATCTACTTTTTCAACTTGTATTTTAAAATTATATCCCTACAGTTTTACTCAAGTTTTTAGGGGGACCATTTGTTGGATGTGGAATTTAATTTTGCATCCAAGGAGTACCCATGTTTCATACTTTCGATGGACCCTGCTACATTAAAATGTGATTGCGATCACATTTTTTCATGTATTTCACATTTTTCATGTAGTAGGGTCCATCAAAAGTATGCAACATGGGTACTCCTTGAATGAAAAGAAAAATTGCATACAATGAGTGCTATTGCTTGAAGTTTGAGTAAAATCTTAGGCTGATAAGTTGAAAATGCTAGTTGAAAAAGTATTTTTTCTATTTTTCCCTCCAAAACTTGATGAGATAATCTAATCTTACTTTATTATTTCCACTATTAATTTATAATATTCCTTAGGAGGCCCATTTTTTACCTCAGAAATTCTATAATCCTTATCGCTCTCCTATGCACAATGTCATGGATGTAGTGGTACTATATCTCAAGGGTCCTGACTCGTCATCATGTTTTCACCTAGACCTGATCAAACAGTCGTGCAAGCTATAATCATATTGCTTCATTGCAATTAAAACTGCAACATACTCAACCTTTGAATGCAACAAATGATGTCCTTCCTAATCATCCATGATATCTGAGCCCAATCATAAGAAATATACAAACTTCTTCTGTTTTCAACTCTCCTTGCTTTCCAGTTGAACTAACTCGTACTTCAATGGGTGTTCAACTGTATTACTTGGCTCAGCCATAAATTGATATTCTTCCTTTTATAGATCTGTCATCTTGTCTGGGTATTCATCCTAAAGTAGATACTTCCATAGAAATCCTGATCTTCTCCCTTTTTCATTAGTGTTATCAGTTATCTAGTCAAGATCCTTCATCTAAATTTAGCTCCCTATGAAGTTGAGCAAATATCCTTGGAGGAGCCTTGACTACTAGACTTGTTAGTTGGTATAGCTCAAACATGTATTCTAGTCTCTATGGTGTCTTTGAGGCTAGAGAACAAATTTTCTCCACTACCCAAAATTGGTTTCGCGAGAAAAGGCCCTAATTAGATTTAATTAAGCAGTTAATTAAATTCTCTGAAGTCTAACTTAGGGAAATAGGTTAATTAATCAGTTTTAATTAGGGAAAATCAATTTTTCTCTAGAGACTTCCAGAAAAGTAACTTGAAATATTCAAGATGATATTAGTCATTAATTGTGATTATATCATGGTTGTAGATTCATCAACGAGAGATTATAAGAGGAAATCAATGGCAATTTGGAGAACAAATTGAGACAGATTTGCAACAGAGGTAGTGCAACGACATTAGTAAAAGGGGTTTTAGTATAGATTTCCATATAGATTCTTCACAAAGGTTTCTAGGAAAATTAGGAGATCAATTTTTCTATAGAGAGAGGTCAATTTTCCACTGGTGCAAATTTCTCCACCAGAAGGTGTGTATTACCTAGTTTGGTAGTGTGAATTTCTCAGTGAGGAGAAATTCTAGAGCAAGAAAATTTGAACATGAGAGATCAATTTGCACAAGAGAATTGTTTTGTCAAGAAAGACATAAATTTTCTAGTGGAGGTTGTATTTATGTTCCTAGCTAGTGCAAGTTGCTAGGTGTAGGAATTTATAGGCTGAGTTCCTTAGACTAAACACCAAAGGACACCACTCACAAACAGATCACAGATCAATACACCAGTATTCTTAACATGGTTAAAACCCTCAAAGAGGGAAACAATCCACGACCTGAGCCAATGGGGCCACTTAAGGCAATTTATTAATAAAAGAATGACAATTTACATAAGCTTCTCCCATGAACGGTTACCCTACAAATGACCCTCCATGCTCTTTAAATAGATATCATGGACCAATTGGGTGTTAAGCCATGGATCAAGTGTCAGCAATATAGAGGAGAGAATGAACCGTTAGATCACTACATCATGATCATCGGATTGTAAGTTACAAAAGTATATAGTAAAGAAACACACTTTACCTAACTCTACACTAGACCAAGTTATACTTAAATATTTCCTATGTGTCGGAATATCCTAACATCCCCCTTTAGAAACAACTTGGGATAGATTTGAAGGATGTACAAATTTTACACAATAGGAGAAGGAAGGAGGCATTAGAGCCTATCCCCCCTTAGTGACAACTTCCTGAACTCCAACCATAAATCGAAGTTTAGTAAACTTCACCTCTGTGAGAGCCTTTGTAAAAATGTTTGCAAATTGATCCTCAGTTGAACAATATTGCACTTCAAGAACATGGTCATGAATGAGCTTTCTGATGAAGTGCATGTGTAGTTCAATGTGTTTTTTGCACCGATGTTGGACTGGATCTTTGCATAGTTGAAAGGAACTTTGATTATCGCACCAAAGTGTAGTCAGATACTGCGGCTAAAGGCCAAACTCTGACGAAGCCACAGGGCTTCCTTACTAGCTTCTACAGTGTCATGATACTTTGCTTGTGCTGAAGAAAGAGAAATGGAACTTTCTTTCTTGCAAGCCCATGTAATAGGTCTAGAACCAAGAGTGAACACATAACCTGCAGTAGACTTCTGATCATCAAGGTCACCAACCCAATCAGATTCAGTGAAACCAACCAATAGTGGAGATGCTTCTACACTATAATGAATCCCAAACTGAACTATACCTCAACCATAATGAAGTATTCTTTTAGCTGCTTTCTAATGACTTCCATGTCGGTTTTTCATAAACCAAGCAATAAGACCAATAGCAAAGGAAAGGTCAAGATGAGTATGGGTCAGATACAAAATTTTTCCTACAAGTTAACGGTATAAGGTAGCATCAAATTCAAGGGAAGTACAAGTGATTGAAAGTTTGGCTCCAAACTGAAAGGGTGAAGGGGTTTGCTTACAGTCTTCCATGTGAAAATGGTGTAGAAGATCACAGGCATACTTGGACTAGGAAAGGGAAATACCTTCCTTGGATTGCAAGATTGAAGACCAAGAAAATAATGCAAGTGTCCTAAGTCTGTCATTTCAAACTTCTTTTTAAGGCTAGACTTCACATGGTTTATAAGGTTGGGATCACTACCAGTAAGGATAAGATCATCAACATAAAGAACAAGAATGATAAGAGACTTGCCCACTTTCTTGGTGTAGATAGTATTGTTAGAATGACGCCCAGAAAAGCCAATTTCTAAAAGAAAGCTATGCATTTTGGCATACCAAGCCCGAGGGGCTTACTTGAGACCATAAAGGGATTTCTTAAGTCGACATACAGGGCTGAAGTCTGTTTGTATAAAGTCAGTAGGTTGTTCCATATAGGATTATTCATGCAAGTCCCCATGCAAGAGGGCAGATTTAACATCCATCTGATGGACTTCCCATTTAGAAGAGGTAGCAAGGGAAAGAACAAGGCAGATAGAGTTCATTCTGGCAACAGGGGAGAAGGTTTCAGTATAGTGAATGCCTTCAACTTGTGAAAAACCCTTAGCAACAAGATGAGCTTTATATTTATCAAATTTTCCATCTGGTCCATCCTTGGTTTTGTAAACCCATTTTCATCTAACAAGTTTTCATCCCTCTGGAAGAGGAACAAGATCCCATGTATCATTTTCCAATAATGAGTTATATTCTTCATTCATAGTTGCGTCCCAATCTGGATGGCCTAAAGCTTCTGCAAAGGTGTCAAGATCATAATTCACTGAAGTTTGAGACAATAAAGAAGAGGCTCTATCGAGCTAAGAATGTGTACATCGTTGATATGTAGGATCACCTACAAGAGCACTTGCTACATCCCGAGTAGCACAAACCCATTTTGGAAGCTAAGGAGCTGAAGGAGAATCCTAAGAAGGTGGGGGAGGGTTGTCATCCTCACTATCATCATCTGGCGAAGAAATATCTTCAGAAGTATAAGGGATAGAGAGAGGTGGAACATCCATCAAACTAGGCTCGTAGGCCGATATATTTTCAGCAAACTTTACATCTCTTCTAATGATAACATTTTTGGACTTAAGTGGAATTAGTCTATATCCTTTGACATCTTCAAAATACCCAACAAAAATACATTTTTCACTCTTAGGTTCTAGAGATTTATGTTTCTCATCTGGAATATGGGCCCATGGTTCACTTCCAAAAACACGAAAGTGACTTACATCTGGTTTAATTGAGCTCCATGCTTCTTCTCGAGTGATATTATTTAAAACCTTAGTAGGAGTGCAATTTACTATGTATTTTGCACAGTTAATTGCTTCTACTAAAAAATTAAGACTAAGTCCTTTAGATTGAAGCATACAATTAGCAATTTCCTTTAAGGTGTGATTCTTCCTTTCAGCTATACCATTTTTTTGTGGAGTATATGGAACAGTATGTTGCATTTGATTTCCATTCTCAGTGCAAAAGTTGATGAATTTGTTGTTAAAATATTCTCTGACATTATTAGATCTTAGCTTAATAATTTTATCTCCAGATTGCTTTTCAACAAAGTCCTTAAAGGCCAAGAACATGTTAAATACTTCACTCTTGAGTTTTAAGAAGTATACCCAAGTGCATCTAGAGAAATCATCAATGAAAGTTAAGAAATACTTGTATCCAGAGAATGAAACAACTGGAAGTGGACCACATAAATCACTATGCACAAGTTGTAAAGGGGCTAAGGCATGCCTAGAGGCATGTTTTTCAAAACTATCCCAATGATGTTTTCTGAGTACACATCTGGAACAAACACCATCTCTGCAAGATACCATTGGAAGACCTGTCACCATATTTTCTTCACATAGATACTGAAGGGAGTGATAGTTTAAGTGACCAAATCGCTCATGCAAAAGTTTTCTCACTTTATCATTATGAGCAACAAATACCGAGTGAAGATTTGATGACCCAAAGTTGTTAAACTTATACAACCTTGTAGAATCATCAGCAATTCTGGTAGCTAAAATCTTTCTAGGAACTTTTAGGTCCTTATTACAACATTGTGAGGTGAAAATTCAACAATTTTACCTTCACTTGAATGAGTTATCTAATATACAGATAGAAGGTTGCAGGATAAGGTTGGAACACATAATACATCATTAAATTGACCATTGTCTAGATGAACAGTTCCAGTCCCTACAACACTAATAGATCTATCATCACCAACATATATATTTTTGGTGTTACAATCATTTAAAGAAGAAAACATGGCTTTGTTTTTGGCCATGTGATAAGAAGCTCCAGAATCAATGAGCCACTCATGAGAATGAGAGGAAGAAGATACATTTAGTGCATAGCCAGACCAAGATGCTTGATAACCACATGCAGAAAGTGCCATTCCTGAAGATGAAGTTGAAGTTGAAGAGTGCTCCAAATGGATGTTATGCTTCTTCATTGTTGCTTCCAAGGCTTCCATC